>JAEIIL010022925.1:0-26025 GCA_018905715.1 Drosophila lini
TTTCATCACAATTCCATGCAATTTGTTAAGAAAATTTCGCAACTATCAGTATGTATATATTGCCACGACAGCAAAAACCATAAAAGTACTTCCGAGTTCCAAGAAGCGATTTCTGTTAATCTGCAATTGATTTGCTGAGCTTTTCAGTTGGCTTAGTCATCCCTCTATATTGTGCATTATTATTTTTCTGATCTATCACTGTCTGAAACTGAGTGTGCAAACCGGCCACAGATCCGATTGACTCTTCTGAGTCAGCCCCATCGGAAATACGAGACGCTGAACGCCAACACATACCCTACTATATAGTATATGTTTATAGCGACATACGATATACGATTTACGTGCTGCCGATGATGAAAATCAAAGAGCGAAAGAGCAGAATACAAACGGAAGAAAGCCGTCGGCCAACAAATGCGATTATATTCAACTTTAAATATGACAAATAAGCATAGTTTAATGACGTTTTTGTTGCTCACTCGCCACTGCTGATAACAATTAGCGCCTCAATGTCGAGGGCAAAAACGGCAAGCCAACCAACCCGAATGGCAAACAAAACTACTACTGGCCAAAAGTCAAAGTCATGAATTATGCATATATAGTTTTTCAACGGATTTGCTGAAATTTTAATGCCTAACAACAACCACAAAATCCGTGACATAATAGAAAATATTTGGGTAAAAAATTTCGCTACATTGATGGGTCGGTCTGGGCGTCATATAATTTATTCCATATTATATAATTATTCTATGCACAGCAGGTGCAAATATTTACAATTAAAGTGAAGGAATATATTTAAAATAGTACAAATAACTTGAAATAATATATACATATATAAAAATGTAAACAAATAAAAAATGCATGCATAATTAAGTTTGCATTGAGCTTTTTTGATTTTTAGGTACTGTTAATTGGTTTTGTGAAAAAAAATAACATTGATAAAACGAAAAGCATTCAATTTAAATTGCAATACTTTTTCACAATGATTTATTGTTATAATCAAGTTATTATTTTATTAATGTAAAGCAGCTAATTTAATTAGAATACTTTACTAATTATTTATTAACGTAGAACATGGAACTTGGAACAATGAAAAAAGTACCAATTGTAATAATAATAATCAAAACAATAAAAAATGTTCTCTCGCGAATTCAGTCGATAACGTTATTATTTTCTTGCAATTACAGCGACTTTTGTGCTTTTGATTAAATTATTTTTAAACAAAATATAATTTCTATGGCATTATGCGTTTTTTAATTAATTGCAAACATTTATTGCCTTGAATATGAGTTGTTCTCGATAGGAACATATCTGCAAGCTTTTGTTTTTGTACAATGACCCAAAATGCGAAACATTTGCCCGCTATCAGTTGCTGTTTTGTTGAGATCCCCAAGCATCTATCTGAACACTTGAAACTTGAGTCGTGTCAATAAACCCTAAAAGCCAAAAATCAAAGAGCAGCAGGCAGGCAAACTGTGCAACGGCAGCTGTCAGAGGTTTGAAGGAGGACGAGTAGTACAAGTTACCAGTTGCAAGTTCGGGGGTTTCACAAACTTTTCGGGGCCAACTGCAATCTGTTGCCGCAACTTCAGCTGCAGCAGCAGCAACATCAACATCATCCTCTGCTTTTCGGTGTGTAATGAGTTTTTGGCGTAGCAATGTGTGAGAGCTGGTCCTTCGAGCCAAACATGGACAACACTTTTGGGGGAGCTCTGCCCTACAGGAATCCCCGAAAAAAGGGGGGTTAAATTCAAGCAAAGCGGCAAAAGACAGTGTTTAAAAAATAAAACCTTTATCTGAACCTTAAAAAGAGTATCCATATAATGTGTATTTTAATTTATTAAAACCAACTTAAAGCGTTCCTAAATAACATGAAATAAATATGAAATAAAATAAAGTTGCAATTTCCCCATTATTTTTTTCATTACGTGCTTATTTGGTATAAAATACAAAGTAAACCAATTCAACAAAATTCAAGCTAACTGTCAGATTTATAAAAACTTATCATTTCTCCTATTTGCTTTCCTCTCCTTTGTCGTGAAAATAGCAATGATCTCATTTAAATTAATTAAGACATTATAATATTACGTTCTAGTCTGAATTCGGCATTAGGTTGGCAAGTATTTCCCCGTAATCACCAGGCGAGTGTACTCAGATTCAAATGACCTTAGTGCCAAGATTATCGGAGGAGACTCTCTCATCATTGGATTGCGATTATTTCTTTGTTCGCCTGATTATTTATGACTTTAAACAATATTATTACAGTTTTCCTTATCATTTCAGATGAAAAACAAAGGACGACGCCCACTCAAATCGTATTTGTAAAATCATTAAATTTCTCCTTGATGTAAATTAGCAATTTAATGCCAAAAATATACTCAACATTCTTGAAATACTCGGCAAACCTTTAATTATCGAAAATTTCCATAAATATGCCAGTGGCAGTGTAGTAAACAATTTTACTGCTGAAACTAAGGCTTTATATTGTGTATAATTGCGTATAAAGTTCGCATGGAAAATTATGAATAAATTTCGTGAAATATTTCTCTGACCAAGAGTATATAAACAAATCTGCATTTTTGTTTGTTACGGCCTCTTTTCCCCGCATTTCCCACTTCTTTAATGTGTATTTGTGTGCAAGAATTTGCGTTGGTTTTGTGGCCATCGCGTGGGCGTTCCAAAAACACAAAAGCGCTGTAAAATTGTTCCACAAACAACCATAGAACGAATAGAAAAATCTAAATACTCTACATCATTTTTAGGTACCTTATATTTATTAAAAAAAATAATTATCAGTTTAAATAGTTTATCATTAATATCTTTAATATATTTTGATTTTTACAAAATATTAAAAAGATAAAAGCATGGTGTAATTTATATTTTAAATCCCAATTTTATACAGAATGACTTCCTCTATAATGTTCTTTAAGTTTCTTATTTATTTCAATCTAAAGACTATCCCAATCTTTCAATATAGAGTATTTCGAAGGGTGAAAATTCCAAAGGTAAGAGGTTTTCTGTGTTGTTTTCCCTATTTTTTTTCCAAAAGCAACTAGAAATGAGCAGCATTCGGCAGGAAGGAATGTGAAAGAGTTTATTGGAAACTCATCGACAACATCAAACAAATAGCAACAACAACGACAATACCTACAACAATAAAAACGGAAAAGCGAAACGAAAAACGCATAATTATGAAAGTATGCAAAGTGCGTGGGTGAACAGGGTGATAAAGAAACCGAGTAAGAGTGAGAGGAGGAAGAGAGATAAATAAGAATCACAGGAGGTGGAGAGAGCTTGACTCACACAGTTGTCATTGTGACTTTTTTCGCGGGGGCGCGCCGCTTGCTGCTTTTAACTCTTTTTCAAACACTTTTCTGGCTGGCTTGATTTTTCCGTGTTAATGATATGCAAACAAAACCAACACGCAGGCCAAAAGCAAAGCCAAAAAACCAAACGCAAACAAAGTCACGGCGGCGCAAAAGTCAAAGCCAATGCAAAAACAAACGCAAAGACAAAAAGCTAGACAGGAAATACGCGCCATATACAAAAACAAGATGGAGAGAGGAGGAGGAAACTGTTGGAGAGCGGAAAAGAGATGAAAACCAGAGAGGAGTAAGAAGAAATCAACAGAATATTTTGCGCGCGATTTGCGTCAATGAAATGAAAAAGCAACAACTACAAAAATAGGGGAGCCACTGGAGAAACGGGGCGAGCGGTGTCAAGAGGTATGCCAGGATAGAGGATAACGGTACAAAAGGGGGAAAATGGGGTGGTGCCCAGACTAAAATCAGGATTGGCACGTCTTTCATGTTGATTTTCGCAATTAAAAATTGAAAAACTGGCGAATCCAGCGGGGGTGTGAGCCCCCAAATAAACAAAGGCGGCGTAAACAAATCAACTGCGAATTATCAAAACGAAAAGTGCTCCACATGACCCCCTTAAAAAAATATATCTACAAGCAATAAAGGCTAAAAAATCCAAGGATCGAATTGGGAAATACACTTAACAAATCGTTTAATTAAAAATAAGTGTTTTTTAGCCAATTTGGGATTTTCTTGGCTTTTTTTCAGCTCAAACAAGTTGAGAATTTTAGGGACAAATAATAAATTGAGTAATAATTAGGCGTTCTTTTAAATTAAAATTATAAATAAGGATCTTTTAATACTGAACATCGATTTGATTTTTTTTGAGATTTAACAAATTTTCAATAAAATACATATGTTTTATGTATAAACTAGCATTCTTATCTAAAATAAAAGTAATCTGAAAGTATTAAACAAAAATTTTAATATTTTGGTGTTATAAACACTCAATTTAGGGTTCGGTTCAAATGTCAAAACTGTTTTAAATGACTAGCCAAAAAAAAAAAAAAAGTTTTACAAAGGTATTACAAAAAAGAGCATATGAAGAACACAAAGAGACACTAAATTAGCAACAGTGGGACACACGAAAAGGCCAATAAAAATGAAAACAAAATTGTAAAATCCAATAAAACAACACACACGCACATTACAAGCGGAAGAGGAGACACAAAATAAAATAAAAACGAGGAAGAGTTGGGGAAAGAGTGGGAGGATAAAGAAGAAGAGGCCAGCACACACGCACAACTTGTCCGTGTGTAAACCGCAAATGAAACAAGACCAAGTCGAACATATGAAACACAACAACAACAAATGTAGCAAAAACAACAACAGCGGCGGCGCATCAGCAGCAGCAACAATGAAATGCGGCAACAACGCATGTTTATTGACATTGCCTTACTCTATCCATCTCTTTCTTACTGTCTCCCTCTTCCTCTGTTGCTTGTCTGTCTTTGGGTCGCGACGCTGCCGGCCTATGTATGTATTTATTAATGAGTGTTCGTGTGTGTTTACCTCAGCAGGCAAACGCACACACTTGCATATAAATGCCGCCTCAGCAGAAACTGAAATCTCCACAAAACCATACGGGCCAAAAGAGAAGAGAAGAGAGGATAGACGGAGACAGTGAAGACCCAGCCCAAAGACTCAAAGCCCCAAGACGAGGTCGCGGGAGCCAAACACTGGTCAACACATAAGGGAACTGAGGAGTTTTGACTAAAATAGGTATTCAAAAATAAATTAGTAATAAAGCTGCATTGATATCTTACACGTTAAGTAAACTACAAAGATCGTTCAATAAAATAACACCCAAAACCCAATCAAAATTAAGCGAATTGTGTTGCACAGTGTATAAGCGGAGTTCGAACTTCTGTTTCTGTTTTCTGCTTCTTCTTTGGAGTTGTCTGCTGCCTACACACAGACACACACATTTACATTTAGCCGCCAGCGCACAAACATTTTTTTTATGCTGGCCTCTGCTTCTTCTTTGCTTCGTTTGCTTCATTTACAATTTACAACACACTCTCTTTACACGCCTCTCTTTGGCGCCCGCACGTATTTGCCAGCTCTCTTTAGAGTTCTCCATGCCGCTCTTCGCTCAATTATACAGCAAATGTTTTTGCTTGTGATTTATTTGCGGTAAACCATTAGTTATTGTTTCAATTGTATTTTATTTTTTGTCAGGTGTGGAGGCAAAAAATTCGATAATTGGTAAATATTTTTATGTTGGAGCTAAATTACATGTGTAAAGCGTGATTCGCCCCCTCTCTTTCGCTTCTCTTTTGTAGCGCTCTCTATCGCACACTATCTGCTTCTCTTTCGCTCGTGATCTTGTTTGCACTTGCTTAATTAGCAAATGACGCAGATTATTTGCGGGGATTTTCAATTGAACTTACATAGATTACCGCAATTAATCTGTCGCATGTGCATCCTTGTTTAATGGGCGAGTGTGCGTGTGGGTCTGTGTGACATTTTGCAAAAAGGCGAAATGGCAAAAAAATCTATGATAACATCTTGACACCGTCGCCAAGTCGTCAATTCAGCGATTACACAGTAGAAAATAAAACTGATTTTATATCTTTAGCATTCGGATTTGTAAAACAGAATTTATAGGACAGTATTTTCAAACCAATTAGGTATAGACTTTATTAATTTACACCTTAAATGAAAGACATCACCAATTGAACCTCGAAATTTTGCTATAAATTTTTTTACCTTGTAAATACAATCTTATCTTTTCTCGCCGTGTAATTAACACACAAAGAAGGTGCGAGACGAGACGAAAAGACAAAGAGTGGTGGGGGAGAAAATGGGCGAAAGCGAGACAGAGATAGCAATTGCAAGTGCATTACAAAAACAACAACAAAATTAATGCTGTTGCAAGGCAAATGAAAAGAGACAAATGGGCAAAGGCAAGCCACACGTGAATAATAATTGAAAAGTAAAAAAGAGAAAAATTGTAAACCGCATATGGAGGAAATGTGGAGAAACGAGGTGGAAAAAGCGGAAGGGGGCGAAGATAATGAACATGTAGGCAAGGTAATGAACAGAGATTGAATGAAATGAATGAGTGGAGAAGATGAAACCTGAAATGTGTGCATGGAAAACTAAATAGAAATTTGAATAAAATGTATAGCATTGGATAGGATGGGATATTGCATTACATCAATGGGATTGGCTTTCAAGTACAGGGAACACTTGTTAACAAAGGTTATGATGGAAAACCATTTGAAGAAATTTATTTGTTATATTTTTTAATAATATTAAAATGAAAACCTTACAAAGAATTTATACATATGTATATCCAAAGTAAATAAAATATCTATAATTATTAAGTTCATTCCACTTCCATCATATAAGGTAAACTTCTAAATTCAAATAGAAACCATCCATCAATAAAACCCATATTGCACATGGCATCCGCCGTAGCCAGAATATTGTACATGCAATTGCCTTTAGCCATTACCAAGTTCAGGGAAGTGGCAATGTTTAGGTAGTCAGATCCAGAGAATCGAACGGAAAACCCAATATCATCGGCTGAACTGAACCTTATCGCTGTCTGCCGCCGTCTGGCAGTGAGTATCGATATTCCGAGAAATCCAAGAAAATAAACACAAACAGCAGGCCAACAGGGTACAAGTGGAAGGGGGAGGAGAGATACAGATAGAGTCAAAGGACGGTTAAGTTGGAGGGGTTTGACACCTCTTGCAGGTGAGGATGCTATGAATTTGCTATCCTTTTGCAACTTCCTAGCTCTACACAGAAATTCATTTTAAATACCCTTTAACAATTTAATTTTTTTTTAATAAGTTTACCTATATGCCATTTCTAAGCCTTTCAAGGTTTTTTCATAAAGTAAAAAATAATATTTTCAACCCAAAGGTATTCAAATTAAACGGTTTACATTTCTCTCTGTGTATCCTAGACTTGGCATTAATGCTAATGAATCCGAAATTTGTAAATGAGCCCAGGATGAGGGGGGATGTGTTGTGGTGGCACTTGCAACAATCACAGGACATTAAACTGGCTCCCGTCTCCTCTTCATATCGCTCTTCAGACGACATCTCTCTCGCTGGCTCTGAGCCACTCATCAATTTTCTGCGCACGTTCTGAAAATGTTTTTGGCGACTGGCGAAGGAGCTGAGGGTTGCGTTGAGGATAACCACGAATACCAATTTTGGCAAAAACAAGTGACAAACACCAAAAACAGGACACACAAGATGAACGGAATGGTGAAAACAGGATTATTGGATGGACAGAAGGAGAACTGGGAACGGGGAACGGGAAACACCGCAAGCGGAAGGGGCAAAAGGCCATCGCACTATTTATGGGTGTGTGTCATCTGTTGTGTGTGTGTTGCGTGTGAGTGTAGAAATTTTTCGGGCCAATAAGTCACACACCAATAAAAACAAACAAACTGGCAAACGGACAAACAACAAACCAGCAGCAGGCAGGAAAACAAAGAAACAAACAGGGAATCCAAGCAGTGAAAGAGGCAAACACAGTTGCAAAATTGGCAACAGCCGGATGCTTTTGTTGGCTACTACCGTAGCGTCGTCGATGGCCAAGATCATCGTGACCAGAAGCCACAGCCGTCGCGCACCGCCAATGTATCACAAAACTGGCCCAGAACCCAGGCCCAAAATCAGACACGCAACCAGTGATGAGCCCCGAGGAAATGCATCTAAGAATGTTTTTAAAAAAGCAACACCTTGAGAAAACATAAATTAAATATTTTATACTTGAGCTTGGAAATAAATTCAAACAGAAACTTCAATTATCTCAGACATAACATGAAATAAATAATTTTATCTATTGCTTATGCTGCATTTAATGGCGTGATGAACTATTAATCATTTATAATTACTCATTCCTCAAAGATAATCTCGGCAGATGAGAATTCGCATTCATAAAGACCCTCTCATAAATAAAAAAAATAAGAAAAATAAGATAAAAATGTTCAAAAATTTATAAATTCAAATCAAAGCACTTTAAAAATCCTTTTTCTGAGGTAAATATTGCCTTTAGAAGCCATTTTAACGACATTGTTAAACTATTTACTCAATGGTTCAGGAGTGTTTTTGAAAATATATTTCCATTCCCACAAATAAAATAATTAATAGTAAATCGAGTGTTAAGCAATTAAATGAAGCTTTCAAAGAGTTGCATTCGTAGGAGATTGATTCATCTGTGCGGCTCTAAAGTGCATTCCCTCCTTAACAATTGTATCTGTGTTTCTCTGGCGGCACTCATCTCTCATCGCTAATGGGGTTCGACTTGGACTTGGAGTTGGAACTGACAACATCGATGCAACTTGGACCCGATGACCAAGTTCAGATTGTCAGCCTTATTTGAGCAGCAGCCGGCCGCCTTGTCTATTTCAGAGTGTGTGCGTTTATTTTGCTGCCATATTTATGCGTTCGCAATGCAGACGTTTTTAATGTCTTTCCTCCGAGAGGGAACAGACTGCAGACTGGTGCCAGCAGACTCATCGAGACATCAAGACCTCCTCTTCATTATCCGCCAGCCACAAATTGCATCCAGTGCAATGCCTTGGAGATTTCATTGATTCCTTCACATATACCGTACATACATATACATATATCGATTGAGTTTAAACCCTCTCATCCCTCTTCATCACTGTGTGTATATGTTTCTGCCTCTGTGCTGCCGAATTTTGCATAATAAGTGCAACAGCAACATGGACAACCCACAGACCGCAAAAACAACTTAACTGAACAAGAAATCGAACCGAGGCACAGGCCCTCAAGGTGGGAAAACTGCATCGAACTGAAAATTGGGTGAAGGAAGTTCGGTTTACCGATTGAATCTGTCTCGATTTAATTGGGGAGTTACAATGAGAAGTGGGGTTCCGCAATGAGACTTCCAAATTGCATCTACCTGGGCATCAATTGATGGCTTTGAAATTGGTCTATCCAGTAACAAATTTTCGAGCCCTAATAATTATTTTAGTTTCAAGATTAAATACAATCAAGGAGAAAAATTTATTTACATAATTTAGAAGTTGCACAAATCGAACTAAATTTAATCCAAGGTATGAATTAGGTTAGTCTATCAGTGGTCTTTATTTTGCTTAACCCATTATAATAAACTGAGGCCATTAAAAATCAGTCATACTTTTATTAAGCAACAGCGATAAGATGAAAACAGAAATGAGTCATTATTTTGGTAATAAAAATATACACACAAAAGCTTTTAATGATTTTAATGTATACTAAGCATTTAATTTCATTACTGAAGTCTAGTAAGAGAGATTATTTTTAAATGACATAAATTAGTAAAAAAAAAATGTTCTACGAGATTAACGACCTCTTACAACAAATTGCTAAATTTTTTAAAAGCCATTAATGGTAATCTGAAACTTACAGGGGAAACTTTAATTTCATAAAGTTAACTTTAATAAGTAAAAATAAAAAACATCTACGAAAACCTTAGACTATCAGAAAATCTCCATATTTTTTACGGAATATTAGGGGAGTTTGTTTACAAAAAGTGAATCTGTGAATACAATTAACTATAAACTCATAAATCCTTAATAAAAAACCATTATCCCACGAACTTAGCTGCAGCTATATACAAGTTATATAGAAAACTCACCTGATCTTGGGCTTGGGTGGTGGCCACTAGAATTCCGATTAGCAGGGCGCTGAGCATTACGAATTTACCGTTGACCGGAAACAGCGGCTCCATTGAAATCTTTTGCTTTGGCTTCATTTTCCTCTTTGAATATTCTCTCGCTGATGCTGCTGCTGCTGTTGTCAATGGATTTCCAGTTTAGTTTATTTATTTCGAATATAAAAGATAGAACACATATAAAGCTATTTTATTCGTTATAAATTCTCTTTTAACGAGCTCTTTAGAACTGGTTTAACACTAGAAAAATGCTGTTTGGAAACACATTATAATTATTTACGATTATTTATTTGCCAGACACTATTTTGATAAAAGACACTCGCGATTATTGCCGATTTATCAATTGAATTCCAAGAGAGAGAGCGGCGGAAGGCAGAGCGATAGCGGATTTTAAAGGGTCGGATTGGGTTTAATTAATAATGCTTACACACTGTAAAATTAACAACAATTTATCGAATGCGCGCGCGGCTAAAATCAAAGAAAGACGATACAAGAGAGGGGGAATAAACAAAACGTTTACGCAGAGAGAACGCACGAAAAAAGAGACAAGAGAATCGAAATTGGCTGTGTGTGTGCGTGTATGAAGTTGTTAACTTGTGTGGGTGGTTTTTTTTCGTCTTTTGGCAGACAAATGAAATTACTTTAGCTAATTCCAATACTTGATATAATTGCCTTGCTGTGTTCTTTATTTTGTTTCTGGTTTTCTCCTAAAAATGTGAGATTTTCAATGGAGGAAACGAAGAAAAAAATAAAATAACAACCGCCCACCACTACAACCGCACTATACGCTCTCCCACTCTGACCAAACTCGCTCTCGCTCCGTCTCTGTCTCTCTCTCGCACACATGCGGCTATTGCGGCTTCTTTATGTGCCTTTTTCTCCGCTTCTGCTTCTTCACCTCCGCCAGCCCGTTGTTTTGCTGCGTTTTTCTTTATTTATTTTGGCTATTTTGCGCACCTTTTATTTGTATTTACAAATTGCACACGCGTTGTTTTTTGTAACACCGACTGGCGAGACACACACGAAATCCCGCAAAAATCCGGACGTGCCCGTGCTGTTCCGTTCCGTAAAAATTTTTTTTGGAAAAAAAATTGTGCTCGCACTTGTATTTATAGGTTTCTCAGCCAGTGATGTCATTCCCGCTTTTTTCCCGTCAAATTGGGCTTTTTTTTGAAGTGTGGTTGCGGGAAAAATTTCAAAACAGCGGGCAGCGGGAATTCCGCCGTTTTTCTTGAAATTTAAAGCAATCTTCTTTTAATTTTACTACATTTTAAGGCTGTTTTAATTGTGTTTCACGGTTAAAATTTTAAACGTGTATTTACATCAGAACAGTTTACATTTTTAAGTATAGTGAATAACTCCCTGTAAAAGTGTGTTCGGTTGTGAATTCGATTCAAATAAATGCGATTCTTAGGGTTAATATATATAAAAATATCTTTATTATTTAAAAATGCTTTGATTTAATATTTTATATTTAATATAAGAAAAAAAGTGTTTTCCCCTTGGAATTTGTCTTTTTTTAGCTGTTTAATTTGGTTAATCCAGCTTTTCTTTGCTCAGAATAAATGACATCACTGTTACCAGCGGCCGAAGCGAACCGAAGAGAGCCGAAGAGAGAGAATTTACAGAGAGTTTACAGAATTTGGGGATGTACAGCAGCGTTGCCCACAATTTTCTGGCGATTTTTAGCTTTTTTCAAAGCTAGAATTAGCTTTTTTTATGCCGTTAACAGTCGGCAGCACTGGTATTAAATTGAGAGTAACATAATGTCTCGAGTACTCATGAGAGTCAATCTTGAGCAGTGTTGCTGGCTTAGCTTATTTTAGGCAAATCCCTAACGGCTGAGCTGGAAAATACCAGAAATATACTGCGAAGTAAGAATGCGATTTCCAACACTGGCGGTTCTGACTACACTTGTTTTCTATAGTGAGTTTTTCACAGATTTTCCAGATTTCTTTTCTTGTAAACATTCAAATAGTTTGTACAGGATTATAGTTTTTTCTACGGAGTAGGAACATCCTGTTGGCCGAGAAGGGCCAGTGCACTTTTCGAGGCGTTATGGTATCATCACTCGGGGGAAGCGCTGGGCACACTCATACGCCTTCTTAAGGTGAGTTTGTTTTTCCCTTTTTCTTTTCTTTTTTCTCTTTTTGCGTTGTGAAAATTTGTGCAAATTATTGGTGTTATTGGCTAACGTCTTCAGGCCGATTTCCGGATTTGATGGCCATGGATTTGGTGGACATAGACCAGGTTCTGGACAATCTGGAATTACGCATCGCTGCCGACGAGCAATTGAGCAGGAATGCAGCTGCAGCGGCGATATCCGGAGCTGCAGCTCGCCATTTGGGCGATGGAGCCAGTGCAGGCGCACCAGGAGGAGCGGCTGCCGCAGTAGCAGCAGCAGTAGCAGGAGGAGGAAAACCACAAGGATTATCAGGATTAGCAGGAGAAGCAGGAGTACAACCCATTCCCGTGGCCAACTCACAACTTAATCCAGCAGGATCAATAAATTCAGGACCTCCTGCAGCTCCCACATCTGCCAAGAGCTTTGTGGGCGTCTCGCAGGTCTTCAACAGCCTGGACGATTATCGAAACAATGTGAAATCACTGGAGGTGGATGCCCAGCTGCCCAGCTACGATTGGCAAACGGAGCCGGAGCACGAGGATGACCTAAACAAGTTTAGCGAGGAGCCGCGCAATAAGATCCTTGGCGAAACCACTGTCTCCTCCTCCGAATCGCTGACTACGTCGTCCTGTTCCACCTTCTCCTCGGGCCCGTCGCCTGTCAGCAACGGCAGTCACTCCGAGGAGCTCACAACGCCGCCGGAGAGCGATAAGCCCAGTGCTCTGCAGGTTCTACCGCCAAAAGAAGTCAAGGAAGAAGTTAAAGAGGAGGAAAACCACAAAAATCAGGTGACAGAGCATCAGCAGCAGGAGATTCAGGAGCAGGAGCTGGTCACGCCAAATATGGAGGACCTGGCCGTGGGTCTATCATCCATTTCAATTACCGCATCCGTCACAGAGTCCCAGTCCATGCTGCCCGGCGAGGTTACCGCCTCCTCTGTGCTGGGTCAAGTGCTGCAGGAACTCTCTGAGGAGTCTTCGTCCACCAGAGAACCCGAAACGGAGATGACCAATGGCATAGAAGCGCCTGCTCCCATGGCAGTAAGTATATAAACAAAAAACTATGCAAAAAAACCCATTATAACCCCTTAATTCTCTCCAGGCCACCGCTGTCCCCAATTTACCTCCGCCACAAAGGAAGGAGCAGGAGCTGCCGCTCCAGCAACAGCAACCAGACCTCGATGACGACGAAGAAGACCCACAGCAGCAGCCAAGGCGCAGCCAACCGCTGACCTTTTGCTCCACCATGGACGAGATCTCCGACACCGAGCTGGACAGCATGCTGCAGGAAATGGATGCGGATGATAACCAGGATGGAGGCGATCAGGAAATGCCCGAGGACGAGGAAAAATCAGCAACAGCATCGCCCGTAACCGAGGAGGAGTCCGTGCGCATCTTGTCCGACGAACAGGAGACCACCTCCAACGATCAAATGAACGTGGACAACTTTTCGCAGGCTTCCACGGTAGAATTCGCCGATCTGAAGCCGCAGGAAGCCACACCAGTGACAGCAATGGGCGAGGATATAGCCTCCAGCTTCGACAGCACCGAATCGGACTCTCTTTCGGGACGAAAATTCGACGAAGAGGAGGGACAGGAGGTGGACAAAGAGCAGGAGGATGCCAGCCTCGCCACCGATGCCCTTGAAACCCAAGAGCAGCGTCCGCAGCGACCTCAAACCCTCGACTTAAATGGTTGCCAGGCAGGAAGCTTGACACCCTCACAGGAGGAGACCCCCGATCTTCAGACAGAGGATCGTCAGCTAGCCGAGGGAGCTGAGAGTGCGGGAGCTGTGCCTGAAGCAGGCATAGTACCCGGTGAGGATGACGAGGAGAGCCCCATTTACGAGGCCGTGGGCTACAGTGATCCGCATGCCAACCTGGGCAAGGTGCCGCCCATTTGGGTGCCGGACAACATGGCCGGCCAGTGTATGCAGTGCCAGCAGAAGTTCACCATGATCAAGCGACGTCACCATTGTCGCGCCTGCGGCAAGGTCCTGTGCTCCGTCTGCTGTTCGCAGCGATTCCATTTGGAGTTTGCCAACGAACCGGAGTCCCGCGTTTGCGTCCAGTGCTACATGATTCTCTCCGAGCGTCAGGCCACTGGCTCGAGTTCGGGTGTAGCCCCAGGCTCTGCACTGCCGCCCACGCCCATGCGCTCGCCGAATCCCAATAATCCCATGGAATACTGCTCTACAATACCGCCCCATCGACAGGTGGCCTCGACACCCGGTGCTCCGCCGCCCAGCGTAATTGTGCCCGTGGGTGTGCTGAAAAAGACCGATGGCAGTTCCTCCAATTCCTCCAGTTCGGATGGCAAGAAGGGTACCCGCAAGCGAAAGAGCGTCATGTTCAGCGATGGCATAGCACCGGGCAGCGAACTCGCCAGCACCATGGAGCAGCAATGGGGCGAGGCCAAGCAGGCGAGACGAGGTCTTTCCAGGAGTAACTCGGGAGCTGGATCTAATCCCAAGCCACCGACGCCGGCTACAGAGGAGCCACCAACACGCAGTATTGACACCAGCTCAACCTTGGGCATGGTGGCGCAACTATTCCGCGGTTCCATACCGCCAAGTGCAGCAGCGGCCACACTGGCGGCCACCGAAACCTCAAGTGGTACGGTTATTCATAATTTTTTGTAAAACTTGTATTACCCTTTTTTGGTTTTTATGACCAGGTAACCGCTCTTCAAACCAAGCTCAGACCTCGCCGCGTCGCAAAGCGGAACCTGCACGCAATCGCAAGTTGCCGCCCAATGCGGATTCTCAAGGTTGTTATCTGCCCGCCGAGGAGAATGGCCTGCCACCCATTTGTCTAAGCAAAGAGGGCGGCGAGGTGGACTACAAGGTGGTGCGCAATGATGCCTCGCTCTTGGAGAGATTGCAAAACGAAACGCTCAAGTTTATTGTAAAGAACAACTTTTTTGTGCTGGTCAAGGTTGTGAACAGTGAGTATTGCTAGGGAATCCTTACCAGTTTATATCCTAACCCAAACCCTTCCTAGTGAGCTGCTGCATGAATCGCTGGGTGCTGAACTTCACCACCTCGGGACTGCATCACATGGGCAGCGATGAGCTGATCATTCTCCTGGAAATCAAACCTCCAAAGCAGGGAGAAACTGCTACTAGCGAGGTGGCCCTGCCCAAGGACGTATTCCAGCATCTGTACGAGATCTATGTGGAGGCGGAGCATGCCCGTTCCAGCACCCATGAGCTGGCCTTTACCAGTCCGCGTAATGCCAACTTTTTGGGTTCCCGCGAGCATGGCGGCTTCATCTTTATCCGACCCACGTACCAGTGCCTGCAGGGCGTAATAGTTCCCGAAAATCCATATCTTGTGGGGGTGCTCATCCATAGGCACGAAGTTCCCTGGGCCAAGGTGCTGCCTCTGCGCTTAATCCTTCGCTTGGGGGCCCAATATCGGTACTATCCCTGTCCCTTGATCTCGGTGCGTGGCCGGGAGTCGGTGTATGGCGAGATTGCTCAAACCATTATCAATTTCCTGGTGGATTTCCGTAACTATTCCTACTCTCTGCCAGCCATTCGTGGGTTGTATATCCACATGGAGGATCGGCAGACCACGGTGATTATACCCAAGTATCGACAGCAGGATGTGATCAAGGCGATCAATGATGCCAGTGATCATATTTTGGCTTTTGCTGGTAACTTTTCCAAGGTGGCCGATGGCCATTTGGTGTGCATGCAGAATATCAACGACGATCGTTCCGAGATGTACTCGTACTCCACGCAGGCGATTAATATCCAGGGGCAGCCGCGGAAGATCACAGGAGCCAGTTTCTTTGTGCTGAATGAATCGTTGAAGAGCACCAGCGGGCTGTCGGGCAAGTGCAGCATTGTGGAGGATGGCCTGATGGTGCAAATAATGCCAGCCAAAATGGAGGAAGTGCGTCAGGCGCTGCGCAATCAAACGAATATTGATATAGTATGCGGGCCCATTGAAGCCACCGAAGATCAGTGTGAGATTGTGAGCATCAAGTGGGTGGACAACAATCGGGACATTAATGTGGGGTGAGTGGGGAAGAATTTTTGTTCTTTGAAATGGAAATTAATTACGTTTTTTATAGGGTAAAGTCACCCATTGATGACCAGGCCATGGATGGCATCTCCAATATGCGCGTCCATGCCAGCTTTAACTATTCCAATGCCAACTATGCAATCCGCCTGAGTGATATATACGTGGTCAAGGTGGGTTGTGGTCTTATTTAGTTTTATATTTTACTTATTAAATATAAAATTAATTGACAGTGCGAAGAGTGGTATGCCACGAATGGTGGCAACTATGCGGACATTACCCGGATTGCTGAGCAACTGGCACGCAGCGCCTCCATGGCTCTGCTGCCTTTCCTTGATTTGCTGGCGGCAGCTGGGATCAATAAGCTTGGCCTAAGAGCTAGTCTCGATCAGGAGAATGTAAGCCTTAAAAATCCCTTTAAAAATATTACAAACTAAAAATGTATCCCTGCAACAGGTGGGCTATGAGGCCGGTGCCAGGGGCTCAAAGCTGCCGCCGCTGTACATGAATGCCCTGGACAACCATCTGGTGGCCACGCTCCATGGCGAATCATCAAACATTCAGGATCCCATCACTCTCGAGCTGGTCTTCTACATACTGAATGCTTGATTTTAGTCCCCCACGTAGTGCAATTCTCCTCTTAAAACGAACAAAAAAGAAAAGCTTACAATAATTATACAAGAGAGAACCCGACGACCAGGAGCAAGGATAATGGATGGATGATCTATAGTTGTATTGTTGGATCGCTCAGTTAACTGTGTATATAATTAAGTAGCTTATATCGATTGGTTCTTTTGTCTCTCACAATAATCCCTCCCTTCTATATATGTGTTACCCCATGGAATTTTATTCGTTTTGAGTTTTCATTGAAAGTAAAAAGTAACTAAGAAGAAAACCTAAATATATATATATTTGTATGTGATGTTCTTTAATATGCTTTACACCATTTACCATTCGAGTATATAGAGATCTATATATATGCTATCTATATACATGTATGAATAACAAACTATATAAAAAACTGTTGATTAAAACCATGTTTATCTCCTGGGGGTGAAATTAAATTACATTTCAATTGTTGTTAAATTATTGGTAGCAATTCTTTATTCAGTTTAAAGTGTGTTCCAATTGACTTTGTCGTGTGTGTGATTACAAAATACCTTTACGACGCACAAGAACTTAGTCACAACTTTTCGAATATAACAACCTATAAATGTATATAAAAATGATGTTCATTCTCTCTCGGATTGTACATAATTTAAACTACGTCTAGAACCGGGGGGGAGACACACAAAATGTGAATGTGTTGGATGTTTGCTGATGCTTGATATGTATGCTATATACAGAATGACATCGCGAATTATCAGTCGCACTCGATTTATTGCCTGTTCATCTGTTTGTATATATATATTTTTTTTGAAATTTAATATAACTTAAGCACTCGTGTCCCTTCGATGTAAAAGAAAACCCCCGAGAATGTGAGCCCTATGAGGGGGGACCCTACAGCTCGTCGTGCTTGGGGCCAGAGAACTCGTCGTGCGAGATGTAGCCGTTCTTGTCCTTGTCCTCGTGCTGGAAGATCTCCTCCACCAGCTTGTCGTTCTCAGCGAGCATGTTCTTCAGCTCGGACGAGTCCTGACCCTCAACGGCGGTCATCTGCTTCTTCAGATACTCGCTGACCTGGTTGGGTGGTAAATGGGTTTGATTTTTGATTAGGAATATGTTTTAAAATGTTTTGGCAATACGAAAAGTAAGTTATTTGTGGGGCAAAAATAATTTGATGATTAATTTGATTTAAGATTATAATCACAGATTTTTTATTTAATTTTGTTCATATTTTTAATTGTTTTTAAATGGAAAGATCAATAAAAATAGATCACTTCTATAGAAAAATTATTTAAGAATTCGAAAAACGCTTTATAAATTTTAGATAGTAAAGATTTGTATATATATTTATGTTTATATCTTGTTTAATATTTTTCCTGTAATTATTAAAAATCAAACTAATACCTAGTTATCTCTGCCCAATTGTTAGTAACTTGTAACCAAACCCAACGGATATTTCAGTGTAGAGAATAGACATGGAATATATATAAAACAAAAGTGCGATCCATACATAGACGATTACCTCTTCGCGACTCAGCTGCTTGTCGGCGTTCTCATCGATCTCCTTGAAGACATTCGTGGTGGCCGGGGCATTACCAATATTGATCAGCTCCACCTCGAAGACAAGGGTGGCCTTGGGTGGGATGACATTGCCAGCACCCTGATCACCATAGCCCAGCTGGGGAGGAATGGTGAGCTTACGCTTCTCACCTGTTTGAATTTAAAGGTCAATTTTCCATTTAATTTAAAGGATTTCTCTTGGTATAAAGTAGAGTTTGGACAGCACTTACCCACGCACATGTCGAGCAGACCCTGATCCCAACCCTTAATCACCTGGCCTGCGCCCAATTGGAATGTGAAGGGCTGGTCGCGGTCGAAGCTGCAAAAAAAAAAAAGAAGAGATACAAATTGTTAGACGCTTGTTAGCCGCAAAAGTTTCAAGTGCCGTCAGGTGTCGCAGGGGAATCACCATAAAACGAAACAATTCATCATTCCTCATCCCTCTCTCTCCTTTTTTTTTTTTTTGAGTCTATAAAATTATTTATTTGATGGTCTTGCTAAGCGAATTTACTTTAATTTGTTAAGCGTAAAAAAAGGGGGGCTTCTGCTCAGGTATGCATGAGAATGTCGCGTCTTGAGCTTGATGTATGATGTGGCACAGTTGCAAGTTGGTATTGGGAGCTCCAAGGAGCCCATTTGATGATGATTATGATATATAGAAATGGTTACCATTTCAGGATAGGGGGTAGATGGCAATAAACACGTTGTAAAATGCCTTTTATAGGCTTAGGTTTTGAGTGGTGTATTTTTTTCCAGGGAATTTAAAATTAAGGGGTGGCAAAAATAACAAAATTTATATACTCTTTATGGGGTAATTCAATAAATCATAAGGATTATATGGCTTATATTTTGTTGAGTAGGTTTTTAATAAAGCCAGTGGTTTTAATATTAATTTTAAATCTGTTTATAAAGAACATATTTTATGAAAATTAAGATCATACTTTTTTTTATGATAATTAAGACCTGAAGGTGGTTTAATCCAATTATTTAAGCAGAAATTATTTTTAATAAATAAGTATTTGCCTCAAATATTTTTACTTTAATACTTAGTGTTTTTGAAGCCTTAAAATGTTTTAATTTAATATTTAAACCTGCTATTTTTTCTTCCTAAACTTTATTTAAATTTTGTCCATCATTTAGAGGCTCACAAAAAACATTTTGTTCAAGAACTTTGAACCAGCTCTCCAGAGATCTGAACTTGGCAATTGAAATGTGACGCCAGGGCCTGCTCCGACTGCGGGGAAAGTTTGTTAGCATTTTCTTCTCTCTGTTTTTTATTTTTTTGTATTTTTTTGTCAACTCTCCTGTTGTGCATCATTATTGTATTATTATTGTTGTTTGTTAAGAAAGTTTCAGTGTTCAAGTGACGCGGGTAAATGTTTCCTTAAACTAGTAGGGAATCTTCTACAAGTTTAAAATAAGAGACAGATTATTGCAGGCGAGAGGAGCAAGAAAACAAATGATTAACCAGGAGTCACCCACATGGGTGGCAAAAAGTTCTAGGGAAGCTTGGAGCTTGTCTGTTAAATATTTTATGTGCATCTCCTGGGCATTTTGCAAACATTTTTACATGCTCCGGCTGTTGTTTCAAATTCGAGTTCAAGTCACAAACGATGATGGGGCACCAGAAAGTGGAGGCGGAGTTGTGGCAATGCGGCAAGTGGCATGCGGATTGCCGCTGAATAATCCACCCAACCAAAAAAAAAGAAAAACCCGGCAGCGGTTAAGTGTGACTCTGGAGCGTAACCAAAGTGTCGTCGTCGCGGACGTTCCTGCTTTTTTGTCGCCGGCTTTTGCTCAAGTGCAAATCTCCTGATGAAATAAAAAAGCGTAAAAAATTTGCCATTCCCATGTTCCTATGTTTGGATGTGTTTTTCTGGGATTACGCCGCCTCGCATCCCAAGAAGACACCTTTATTTCGGTTGTCGCTCTGTGCTGTCTGTGGCTGCTGTGAATTTTTATTGCATTATTTTCCATGAATTTCTAGTAATATGTGAAACATTTTATGGAGCCTTCCTTCTGGTTTTGTATGCTGCTTTTAGGGCTTTATCCTGGAAGTGCCTTACATCTTGATTCCTGCTAATTTATGCGATTTTTCGAAGGCTTAGAAAGGAAGCTGTATAAGCTATTGTTTATTTTTTAGATCAATGACTGTTTAGTCGAAAAATAGAGAAGGAGAAAGAGTAATATCTTAAAAAATAAGCTTGTTATATGCTTTCCTTTTCAAAACATTTATAAATTTTATATAAAATTGTTGCCTTTTTTATTTAATTGAATTAAAAATTGTCTTTTAATATGTAACTTATTTTTCTACATTTTTCTGTGATTATTAAAAATATTTCTACTACCTTTATTAAATGCCAATAAACCCATTTAAAACCTTCAGCAAATACCCCACATTAACCCCCCTCTAATTATTCATTAAGCTCACAAAGTTTTCACCTTTTTTTTCAACTTCCATTTTCCACTTAATTTAACCCTCTTTGCAAATGGTAAACCTTTAATGGGAAAAATCGTTTAAAAACCCCGAACGTCGACGAGTCGTAAATAAATTAATAAAATCGTTTAAACGTGTTGATTGTTTCAGTCAGTTGCCCAGTTGTGTTGCTCGAACTTCCGTGTCCTTCGTCCTGTTTGTGCCCCCTGAAGACAATCAAATATTTATGAATTACCGAGAAAGACAAACAAAAGGTCGGTCAGCTGAGATCGGTGGGGGGGGGGTCTGGCATTCAACATTCGCAGGTGGACAAATAATAAACCGGAGATGCAGCAGGTCGCAATTGAAATGGCAATTGCCATTGCAGTTACGCAATTGTTTGGGGGAAAAAAATAAGACTAAAAAAAAGTATATAGATATTTTGCAAGCGCGATTAACAAGCGGTTTTACCAGTGGTTTTCTGGTATTTATTTCGGCCAAGTTAGAGGTGCTTAAGGTGGATCTACATCGGAGCATATATGCTTCTTTTTCGGGGCACTTTTATGGCCAGCCGTGCACATTATCATAAAGTCAGAGGAAAAATGTAAACTCATTCATCCAGTCACTAAATATTTAATAAGTTTCGATTTCATTCTTCCACTGCCACTGCCACGGATACCAATTCGAATCCCTGTTTTGTATCTGCGAATTGCGAGCCGACGACGAGTCCCGGGGTCCCAACGCATCGCATAATTTAAAATGCAGCTCAATGGGCGCCCAAACATCCGTTCCCACCCATCATCTACGTGATTCCGCACCACGGGTGGTGGGTGAATCGTTGGCTTTGCCACCCGAAATCATACCACGTCACTCCGCCAAACTTCAGACACATTCAATCCAATCAAATTGAATCCTTTTGGGCTCCCTTGATGACCTCGTTTTATGTGTCCGGCCAGAAAGAAAAGTTATAAAATCAAATATGCAACCGCAATTCCTTCGGCATCGGTTGCCTCTTATTTTTTTTGGGGGAGGGGTTTTGGTAGAGCGACAAGTTGCGATTAACGTGCACCAAGGACAAGAAGGACTCCTGCAGGACCTCTGTCCCAGGATTCCTCTCTGTGGGCTTGGTCAACGTGCGAACAATTCACACAAAAACTCCAAAAGTTTGAACAAGTTTGCACCCCAGCACTGGCAGAAAAGAGGGTAAAGATTTTAAAGTTCTTGAAGAATAATTTTTTTGGTGACTTTAGGTATATTGGAGAAATCTTTTTCATAGTGTTTACTGTTAGTTATAGTCAATATTTAGAATTTAAGTCTTATACATGTACAAAAATGTATAATTTTCTGAATTCTTACCCTTTTTTATACTCCTTGAACTAAAATTCTCAATGGGTTCTAGCTTAGAACTAGTGACTATCCCGCTGAGAGTAAGTTACAACCAATAACACACCCTAGTCTTCAGCTTGTCTTTGGCAATTTAAAACCAAAACCCAGCTGAATTTCTTACAGGTTCTTTCCCTGACTTTTAAGCCCAACATTTCTCTCAGTGCCTAGACAAGTGCCTTACGGGACACCCGAATTTATGCCCCAGCTGGCGGCATCACGTTCCTGCACCCCTTCACTCCCAGGCACGCAAAAAAAGAAGTAGAAACACTGCTGTAAATTCTGGAAATAAAAATTGCAACCGTTGAAGCTCATTAATTATTTAAACTATCTACAAATGTGTCTGAGTTTCGGGCAAAAAGGGAAATATATTCGTGGCAGAAGTTGCCATAAAACTCAGACAGACGGCGGCTGTTGCAGTTGCACAGAGAAACCCAGCGGCAGTTGATTGCTTCCACATGGTAATGAGCTTTAGATTTAGTGGCCAACTTTAAATGTCGAAGCTGTTGCACTTCATAAATGTTTAGCCTTGGTGTCAAGGTTTTCTTTTTTTGCGGCGATTAAGGTCTTTTTCCTTGATTTTTCACGTCTTTTTTTTGTGTTGCCAACCCGTTCAAGGTTGTGCCACTAAAACTTTCACTTTGATGCATTTTATGCTGTTGCTGATGTTTCTTTACGCACTCTGCGTTTGGACATTAAATTGCAAGGGGGGAAATGGGTGACAAAAAGGGGGGAAAAAGTAAAGAAAAATGGGTGGAGAGCTTTGGGTGGCCAAGGAGGAGTTTTGCACTTGGCACATACAAATCATGGCAGCGCCAAAAAGCGACAACATCGCAAGTTATGGCCCGTTGCCTCTCAGGTAACTGACTTATGCTCTTCTTTTTACTTTAGCTTCCTCTTGTTTACTCTGGCGTTGCGTTGTCAAAAATTTGTGAAACATGTTTTCTGAAGATGCCAACAACAACAACCAGCAACTACCCCAAAAAAAAAAAATTGGTTGCACTCGAGCGAATTTCTAAAGATTTGTACAAAAAGAAAGTCCCCAGAAGAAAGGAAATCATAAATCAATTAAAGCTCATTTATGTTTTCATTTCCTATTATAGTTTGTAGTTTTTTTTTTCTTTTTTTTGTTTAGCCAAACTTTCACTCTAGAAAATATAGCCAAATTTACATGTTAATCAAAAGTGTCGCACAAAGGTGTGAAATGACCTGAAACACTATAAATGGTTACCTTTCAAAGACAAAGATAGACAGATATTTTGGGAATTGTTTTATTTAGTTAAAGAAATTTTAATTTAAAAGAAAATAAGCACAAATGTTCAATGATTTTCAACTAGTAAATAATGTCTATAAATATATAAATTTAAGATGAAAGAAAATATTGATATTTGTATCAATGTTTGACTCAAATTCAAATAGTATTTTCCTCTTGAAATCCCTACTAAGAATCTACTTCTTTAAAGAACCCTTTCCGTATAAATATTTCAAAATATCTCCCTTAGGTTCCCAGCATATTTTCTTTTGCTTCCGCGAAACTTTAAGCGAAAACCCTAACAATGTTTGGTACTTTCAGTGCCCGAAGTAACAAATTAATTTCACCAGAAGAGTGACACAGAACGAAAGAGCCACCGTTGCACATGAGAAACTTCGTGGGGGAGGCAGGCGGGACATCATACTCCATACTATATATCATAGGAGGTGAGGTGGTTGGGGGCACCTTGTAGTGTATTCATGTTACGCGTCAGGCTGATTAGAATATAGCGGCGAGAGGCTAAATAATTTATGCGGCCAAAAGAAGGTCTGCGGGTCAAAAGTAGAGTAAAGTAGAGAGCTCTACTTGTTGCCAGAAAAAAAAAACAAATGAGGGAGGGAGCTACAGAACTACAGTTGCCATCGCTGAAGAGTCATTGACAAACTGTGGTTGCACGTGACCCGGAGCCAGGGCTATGACAGGTAGAGCTCCACGGAGACAATGAAAATAAAAGCCAGCTGGCACGTGACAGGACTCCAGCTCTCGTACTGCTCATTATTGAATTAGTTATGAAAAGACAAAGATGGAGCATTTTTAATTGTCCGAAAATGAAAATGAGAATGAAAAGAGCTGTCTTCTCTCACTTTTATTTTATTTTGAGGCAATGAAATACCTTGTAATCCTTTTTAATAACAATTAAGCACGTATGCTTCATGGGTCCTTTTTATGCCTGTGTGTGCTTAGGACAGACTGTTTCCAATTTGAGTGGCATTTCAATAAGCACAATTCAATCGCCAGGACCTGTCAAGTGCACATAAAAAGGCTCCTCCTCCTTATAATCTATCTTTCTGCCGTAAGGGAAAAAAACACATCTTTTAAACCTTTTCGCAGGCAAAAAGCTTAATTATCTTGGGAGACAGAAAGAGTAGCCGGCTTTCAGGCAGCTAATTTCCGCTGCAACCCAGACTATATAGCCTAAAACCCCGTCAAAGGAGATAGAGCGCCTCTTGCTCGCAGCTGGGGGGCCAAAGAAATGACTGGAAAAAGATTCTTTTAGCATAAAGGAGGCAAGAGAAGGTAGAAAAGGGGGTGATTTTCAAGGGGGTGCAGGAGGCAAGCTGTCGACATCCTTGACTGCACTTGACTGGCAAAGTGCCTGGCTTGCTGTTTGGCCAAGATCGAGGGCATTTAAGCCGCAGCCGCAACCAACAGGTGGCAAAAGCCAAAGAGCGAGGACGCACTCTGATTGAGTTAGTTAGTTTCTCTCTCTCTCTCTGCCTCTCTTTCTCTCTGTTTGCCACGCTAAATTTAACAGCAATTGCGAAACTTTCAAGCCCGGCCAAATAGGTGAACTTCCACATAATTTGCCACCCCAAAAACTCACTCAAGGTGAGGCCCAAAAACTAAAAAAGGACAAAATTTCGGCTCCTCTGCTTGAAGGTACTCTATAGTTTAGCATATAAAGATGTAATGGGAAAAATAAAAAGGGTTAAATTCAGGCAGACAGACTAGAAACATTTACAAAATCATTTCCTTCATAAGAGACACAATTTTCTGGTCATAAAATTAAATCAAAATTTGATAAACAAAAAGTGCAGAGAATGGGTTGATTTTTGCCCCCACAAAATAGTGGAGTGAAAAAAGCTTATGCTATATTTATATACCCTCATGGTCGGCTATATATCAGTTAAGATAATCTAGTTTCAGTTGCTTATCAACAAGTTTTTTTTGCCCCAGCTGATACCAATAAATATACAGATAATGAATTTGAGCGCTTGCCAAAATGATTACACGCATGCAAAAGATTGTTTTATATTCGGGGAGAGGGTGATTTTTGTATTTTAAGCTTATATAAAGAAATTGTATCCTTTTGGAAAAAGGAGCAGCTTTCTGGCTGGGCTTTAATTGGGTTGTCTGTCCTTTGTAAAGGAAAGGGGGTTGCTGTTGTGGTTTTAAATTAAGCACACAACTTACACAATTTATGACACTTTGGTTAAAAGGTTACAAATGGATACTCTATATTTTAATTATATTTTTTATAAAGTTCTTAGACATATATTCTTTTATTTTCTAGGCTATAACCTTGCACCTTGAAACATTTTCCACCGGAAGATGATTTCTTTGCTTTATTAAGCCCAAAATCGAGGGCCACCTCACAATGACCGCAGAACAGAGTCATCAACAACAAAAAAAAAGGCAGGAAAAGCGGCTCATTCAGGCATGGAAAATGCAACAAAAACACAAAAAGAGCAACAGCAGCAGTAGCAGCGACAATGCAACAATGAGATCGCTTATCAGTTGGCGTCTAATTTACGACAATGAGCCGCCGTGACGACAACGACGACGACAGACTGACTATGCAGCTGACTCTACCAACCAACCAACCAACCGGCTTTAATCCCATACGTGGCCAACCGATGTATAT
>JAEIIL010022926.1:0-19723 GCA_018905715.1 Drosophila lini
TGTCCGTCTGTCCGTCTGTCCGTTTCTACGCAAACTAGTCCCTCAGTTTTAAAACTATCTCAATGAAACAAAACTCAAAATGCATATAGTCTTCTGTATACTCTCACTGCTATATATGTCGGAACGGGCTGGATCCGACAAATGTTCGATACATTTTTTAGGAAAAAAGAGTATAACTTGGCTGTTTTTCAATATTTTTGCATAATTTTTGAGATATGGCCATTTGATATTTTTTCAGAATTTTGGTAAAAATTTTTATAATATAAATATCAAAACCAATCTGCAAGGGTATACAAACTTCGGCGTGCCGAAGTTAGCTTCCTTTCTTGTTTGGTTTTCTTTTTAATTGCTGTTATTATACCCTGGTAGTGTACTTTAAGTGTTTAATTTTATCCGATTCTTTAGACTACATATATATTCTTGATCGGCATCAATAGAAGGGTAAATCCAGCCCTGTCCCTCTGTCTGTTAACTAGTTATTAAGTTTTCGAGCAATCTCTGTCCCCATAGTACAAAATACTTAGATGAACAGAGATGCTCATCTAGGTATTTTGTACTATTACTTCCAGTTAAAAAAGTATGTATATCTGCATATTTTAATAAAATCAATCTTTTAAACTGTACCAGCTATGTAGCATATACTTCCAAACAAATTGGCCGCTTTACTCATTTCAAGTTGATCGTTGATCGTACCTAGACGTCATTGATATGACAGATGGAGTTAGAGAGACATCTAAGAGCTCTTATAAGTTCTTATACTAATTGTTAACAAAGAGTTAATTAGCCTAAAGTTCATACATAAACCATTAATTTAATAAATTTGAAATGTCAAAACTAATAATTGGACCTACAACAGCAATAACTTTTACGACTTAAATAGTTTTTATATTTGTTCTACTGCTATGATGATTCAATTAAGATTAGTATCTGGAAAACTGAGCGTAAACGTCATTTCGCAAATACGTGATTTCAAAAAAATAATGTTTTAAGAGATCTCTATCAATCCTAACTTTAATGTGATATATTTACAGCTTTTATAACACACTATAACTCTATATAGATTTGGAAACAATATAATGAAAAATGTATATTTTAATTCTGAAGGTCTTTACAATCCATGAAAGTCTTTTATTATCAAGACGGTAGTAAGAATCCAATTTACTGCAGAGTAATCTCTTCAAGAACCAAAATTTTAATTTTTTAAGTAACCAAAAAAATTAAATTATTTTTAAGTTTGCTTATAGTTTTAATGAACGTTGTATAGTTCAAGATTTGTACTCACCCATGGCAATCGTGTTCGGCACCAGGTAGTCCCTGCCGAACGATCGAATGTTGAGCAGCATACCCATGAAGTTGATCACAAAGAAGGCCAGAGCCAGGTGGGCCGCCACCATGTGCGTCTTGGCCCGCTTGCCCTGCCAGAGCTCCCGCCAGGGGGCCGGTGGGGGCTGGGCCTTCAGCCGCTCACTCAGCTGCTCCAGCTGCTGGCGGAAGTCGGGTGGGATCTTGAAGGTGCGATCATTTATAGCCGCCCCCTCTCGCACGATCTCCTCAACGTTGTCAATGGAGACGCGGTCGACGGCATGCCGGAGGAGCCAACGGGGCGAGTCGGGGGTCCAGTAGAGCAGGACGATCAGCATGACGGTGGGAAAGGTTATACCCACATAGATCAGGGACCAGCTGTTGAAGAACGATGAGAGACCCGGCAGCAGGATGACGCCAATGGACCAGAAGGTGTCGTACAGGATGATGGCTCCAATGCGATGCACTCCCGCCGTAATATCGGCAACTAGAGCAGGATGGGTAAAATGAATATTGATTGCTGGGATTGCAGGAAAGGTTTCTCGAAAGCTTACATATCGCCTGTCCCGCGGTGAACATGATCGCGCAACAAACGGCGGACATGCAGCGGAAGGCGCAGTGCAGACTGAAGTCACGGGCGTACCCGGTGACCACTCCACACACTATCTGGGCCACGGCCCCGACGCAGTAGGTGCTCCTGGGGCTGATGCCCAGCATCATCTTGGTGCCCATAACGCCGCCGACGAGCACCCCGAACAGATGCCAGTACTGGGTCCAGGCCACGAAGATGTCCCTCAGGCAGACCAGGTTGAACTGCATGATCAGGGAGTCGAAGCTGCTCTCATAGGTGAACTGCTCGCACTCGCTGCTGCCGCCCGTAGCGCCATCCATTACGTAGCACTGGTTTTCGGAGACGATGTAGCTGGAGTTGCCTCCGCTGTCAAGGTAGCTGGTGTCGCAGGTGAATTCCGAGCCGGGATACAGCTCCGGACCGGTGAATATGATACAGGCCATGAACCAGGCAGCGGGGATCTTGCACAGGAAGATGATGAGGATCGTTCTAAGCTGCCAGATCCCGAAGTCGCCCACGACGTCGCCGATGATGTCGCTGCTTGCAGGCACTGTTGGTGGCCCAGCTGCCATCCGCTTGGCCGCATCCGCTTCGACCTCATTGGGCAGGATGTGTGGAGGCGTTGCGGTGCCTCCACATCGGACTGGCGACTCGTTGACCATTGCTCCAGTGGCGCCTCTCTAGAAGAGCATTCTGCGAATAGCAAGCGAGACGGCGACATGCCGTTCCAGTTGTTTGTTTATTAATATTATGTCAATACCCGTGGCACGCAATTGATATAAATTGAAAGCGGTTTACAGCTGAAGTCGGACGTTCGGCCGATCGAAGGCATTGAATATCACGCGGGATTCCTGAAATATGTGCGGTTACCATCTCTGATTGATTTTCAATATATGGATAAATGGATTGGTGAATGTCATGATAATAATCGTGTGTAAAAAAGACTTCCCCCATAAATATGGAAAATTTAGAAAGGCATTTTCTTTCAAGTCGAGAGTCTCTACTCTATAAGTGCTTTCAATTAGCCGCCATACCGATACTTATAGATATGTATCTTTGTTTGTTTTATTTACTGTCATTTAGCTAGCTAATTGCTTTTAAAGTTTTATTTGTTTCTAAAGTGTAACCTTAATTTACTTAATTTATTAACAGATTAGGCAACTCCTTGGATTACTTTAACTGTCTCGAAGCTCTCCCTTGATATCGTATCACAAATCACGCTCGCGCTGATTAGGGCTCTATCGATAAGCCAGAAGGAGGTTGATTAAAGCAGATAATAAGTACTGCTCCGTTCCATTGCACTATCTGATTGTTGGTCCCTATTTGCAGGTCGCAAACATTACGCCAGATTGGCAGTCATAAGATTTAGCTGTTAACTCCAGAGAGATTCGCTCGCCGCCGCTTTGTTGGACCAACTGTATACACAGAGACTTTATGCTTCAGATTCACAGGTGCTAACTCGCTATTGTCTGGCTGGGAAGGCGGTCCGCCTATTGGCCTGTTATTAGACGCGCAAATATTTTAATATATCATTTTCCAGGCAGTGCTAATTGTTGAAAACTGGTCCGCGCTGGTCGTGAATATTTGATTTCCCTATTTTAATAAAACACCGATATACATCTAAGGCAATGCCAGCGGCGGCAGGTGCGAGTTATTGGTTGAATGACTTGTTTCAAATGGAAATGCAAATTAATAAAAGCTTGCGGAGGCAGAACTGAGCCCCTGGGAGGGCGGGTACTCGGATCAAATGAATGGAATGCTCGCGTTTTTGACAGGAGTATGATTAAGCGAACTGAATATCCACCTAATGTGAATATTTCTATAGTAATTTTGCGATAAAAAGCCCATGAAGAAAGTCGAAGAAATATTAGCCAGATATTATCCATCAATGGTCACTATTTCAAAACCACAAAAAGCCAAAAATTTCTGTTAATTTTCGCTTCTCGAGGTATTCCTCTGCTGTTTGTTTGTTTGATTTAGTACACAAATGAATATTAATTAATTGAACGATAATAAGAATAATTAACTCAAGCGGATACGTTGTAGATTTGCTGTTCGATTTCTTTATATTAAAGATCTACTGACCTCTATCAAAACCACACCTTTTAACAATCTTTGTTCACTGTTTCGCGGCAAAATAATTCCGTTAAATAATGTTTCATTGGCCAGAAAATGTGTGTCTTTGCCGTTTGATTGCATACAAATTAATGTAAATTAATTAACCGACGTAAATGGCAGCCTTTCGATTCACACGTCCCGCTCGGGTTTCCTCTTAAAGCACACGCGTCTCAATCGGCCGAGAATCAAATGGCAACTGACGCCAGTGTCGCGCTGTGGGGCTACTGCCAGGGAGCGAGCCGACTGCTGTCCCCTCAAAGCGTTAATTTTCTTAATGAATTTGCTCAAATAATATAAAAAACTATTGAGCGGGTTATAAGTTATCGGAAGTTTCTTTCTTCATTTTTCGGTATTTTAAAGTCCGGAATTTATTACGAACCTAAAGGATTTTCGGGCAAAAAACGCGTCCCTGTTTGTTTGCACATTTAATATTTAATATTATTGACAGCCGGCGTTAGGTCGATAAAGTGTCTTTCCATGCTCTTTATGTTATTAGTTTCAGTTCGATTATACCCCTATCAGGTGTGCATTATCTTGGCCAGGCGGGTGTGCGGGGGTTCGCCTCTCTTCCAAGGAGGAGGGTTTATAGCTGGGAAGCCATAACGTTATTACTTTACGTTATCAGCGTTTGCCTTTCTGGCTTGTACAAATTCGTCTTCGCCTTCCTTGCGGATTTCTATTTTAATCTTTATTGTCTCTGCTGCTTTATTTTAGCCCACTCCGTGACGCATCGCATCGATTGGTGTACTCTACATTGACCTACATTAATATCGAAACTAAAGGTGCACTTGGTTTTTAACCTCTATCCTGATGAGAACAGCTCCAGGATGTATCACTGATTATCATGGATTTGTCATTTTAATTAGTTTAATTTGATATAATTTGTAACGCACAGTTTGCTAATTAAGACCATAATGCAGAGTTTAAGCAAAACAAAAGGTATAACTTGATTAGCGAGATCTGACGTTGAGTGCTCCGATTTGGATTGGATTAACACCGGTTACGTTTACCTTTAGGCAAGCCTTCAAACTTGTGGCGAAATTTATCGGTTTGATATGAGATAAGCCACTCTCATTCAAACATTTTATATTTATTAATCAAATAATTAATGAGTTTATTAATTTTGTTTTTTAAATAAGGAAGAGGGGCTTCATCAATGTCCTTTTATGTGATCAGATAATTTCTTATAAATATAATGTTTACTTATATTAAGGCATAAACAATACGTCATGCTATAGATCCAAGAAGGAGCCTACTTTTAGGCCTTTTTGATGCTCTTCAAATGGTCTCCGAGCTGCGCGATCTCATAGCTTCCGGCTGTTGCTGTTCCATTTCCAGTTCAATCTCACTCGAAGGGTGGAAGTTAATGTGCCAAATGTCCGCTATGCTGACAGCCATGTTCCGTTCAAAGTTGCTTAGGAGCTCGTTGCTGTAGGCACTGCAGTCGGAGCTAGCGGTGCTGCAGCGGCGCATGATGATGGCCGACTGGCGACGATAGGTGTTGGGCGTGGGCACCTGGCTGATGTGCGGCTGCTCCGAGTTCCAGTAGTAGCGATTGAGGCGACGCAACGCCAAGCCGTAAATCCAAGCCAGCGTGGCCAATATGGTGATGGGCACCAAGTGGTGGACGACAGTAAGGCAGCTGAGCAACGGGCAGAAGACCAGGCACAGGCGACTGAATGAGACCACGGAGAGGAGCAGGTAGACGCGCTTCTCGTTGGACACCATTTCACCCGTGCACGTGGTTAGCACGGCTATCGAGGCGGAGTTGGAAACTTTTAAAATCATCCAGAAAAGCAGCTCCAGGCCCACCCGCCGGGAATTACGTTCTGTTGGGGTAAAGCAACTTTAGACAATAAAGATGTCATTGCCATTAGATTCCTCACCAGTTTCCGGCAGCATCCAGACGAGGTAGGTGGCAAGACCAGCTATTATCATGAGGTTCCCAGCCCAGCGCCAATGGCGACGAGTGTACAGGATCAAATAAAGGCCCACGAAGACGCCCACCATCTCGGCGAACCCAAGGGCGGCGGTATTCACATGCACCTGCTGGGCCCCCAGGTTGCGTATCATCAGCAGGGTGATGTTGTAGATTACCATGGCTCCGCCCCAGATCCAGTGGATGTACACCACTTGACTGCGCTTAGTCTCTCCATCCCAGATCTGGCAGTAGCTGCGCTTCTGCCCGGCTTTCAGCTCGAGCTCCTTGGCGAGGCCTGTGAGTTGAACGTCCAGGGTGAGCGGGACCTTCCGGTTGTTGTAGGTGGCCGACTCCAGCAGCTGGCTGAGTGCCGCTTCCACTCGTTGGTGCTGAAGCAGCCAGCGGGGCGCATCCGCTATCCAGCGATGCAGCCAGACCAGCACGATGAGGGAGGAGGAGATGGCCACGTACAGGTAGCTCCAGTCATCGAAATATATGGATATGGCGGGCAGCAGGACGAGCCCCATAGACCAGAACAACTCCGATAGGGTGACCACAATGATGCGAGCCTTTCCCGAGGTGATGTCGTTTACTAAAAATAATCAATATAAAAGTAAGTTCGTTTCTTGGGTCTTTTGATTTGTTTTTATAGTGGGATTGTAGGAAGAGACTTTACTCACATATAAACTGTCCGGACGTGTACATTAGAGCACAGAATATGGAAGTGAGACAGCGGAAGTAGATATGCAACTGGTAGGTGTCCACCAGGCCAGTCAGATTTCCGCAGAATATCTGCCCAATCATGCCCAGCAGCATCAGGCGGCGAGGACTGATTCTGAAGAGTATTAAACTGATTATTGCTCAAGTTCAAATAGAAAAATAAATAAAAAACACAAACCTCTTGAGGGCCGAGTATGCCATGAGTCCACCAATCAGGGCGCCGAGGGCGTGAAAGGATTGCGTCACAGCCACTAGGACGCGGCGAGAGCAGATCAGATCGAACTGAATGATCAGTGACCTGTAGTCGGTCATGTGCTCCACGTGCTCGCAGGGCAGAGAGGACCGAGCATGCGGCTCCGTCGACTCCGAGGCATTCCATTCCCTGCCATGGCTTCGCACGAATCCCCGGGCCAGGGACTGGGAGTAGGCGTTGCAGACGTCCACATTGAACAGCCGGTCAGTGCTGCGTGCATCCTGCCACAGCGGATGAGCGTGGCTCACGCGCTCAGCCCGGGGCCGGCTGGCATTCCACTCGGCCGGGTGGCATACCAGCTCACCCTTCCAGGGAATCGGAGCGGTGTAGACGATGATGACCGTGAACCAGGCAGTTGGAATCTTGCAAAGGAATATCAGCAGAATGGTGCGAAGCTGCCAGCGGCCAAAGCTGCCGTTGACCTGCTCCACCACGTCTATACCAGGGCAGGACTTTGCCAGATTACCGACGCTGGACTGCGACTGAGATTGCGAGTCCGACATGTTCCGAGCAAGCTTACACCTTGGCGTACGTACGCGCACTGAGTTTGCTAATTTTTCATCGATCCCATGGCCTGGTGGTACGGGAGGGAAAACGATGTTTGCTCTTCCGTTTAGTTGTCCCCTCAAATTGGTGCGAATTAGTCGGAGATTTTGTGCTCCGTCTGGGTGAGATGTCTTATTATTAGGTTTGTTTTCAGTATTCTATTAATGACGTAGGAGTGCTGAGAATGAGGCCCATCTACTTAGTACCTAATAAATATTTATTGTCTCTAAAAGGTAACAAATAAATTTTCCATAAATAAGCAAACGCTGTTATAGCGCCCTAATTAATGTGATTCACACTAGGCTTTGGTTTTATTAAATCTAAAATGTTGCTCAGTTTTCATTCGATGTGATTCAAAACCGGATGGAAGGGGAGTATTAAGCTCAAAGTAGAAGGACAGAAAGTAATGTTTGGCCGGAATTAACCAAATACAATTTTGTGAAAGACCAAAAAGTATGCAACGTCTGATGAAGGGCCTCCATTGTGCTCTGTAAATATCTTTGTATCCCAAATGTATTCTTTGATTTCGGTTGGAAAAACAATAAACTCCAGTGCCTTGAAAACCCCTTTGACCACAATCTAAAAAATAATAGGGAACAATGATTTCATATATTCAATAATTCATTTGTTTTTATTCAATTTTACCTGCTCTTATTTCTTGTGTTTGCATTGCTTTTTGTTGTCAATGTGTGTTTTTGCGCGATACAAAATTGTTTTTTTTTCTTCCAAAATCATAATCATGAAAATGCAAATAAAATTGTTTGTGAGCACATGCTCCACCTATGCAATTCCATAATTCCCTTATGGCTGCTCTATATATAAAATGGCAGATTACTATTATGCAATTAATCAATATTTGGAAATATTTTACATCATTTTTAGGGGCAACGCGTTTATGCTCTTGAATAATATAGGCAATTGGCTTTATGTATATACTTCGTTGGCTTTGTTTGATCAAATTTCGGTTTCAATTCATCGGCTCTCGTTTGATATCAATCTCCAATTAATTATTGTCTGAAACAATGATGTCGGCTAACAACTCTAACGCGGTTTGTGTGTGCTGTTTGTTTCGGGGAAAACAGTAGAATTATGTGAATCCCTATGCTCATATTTATATTGTGTTGTTTAACTTTATTCTGCCGTATTTACAATGGTGTCTAATAGTAAATAAAATAAATGCGTTGTTGGATCGAAAACATTTCGCAAGCATTATGCTCTTAGACTAATTGTGGATTTGGCTTCGCAGAGACTTGGCGTAACAAAAGAACGAAAACTACGTACTTATACAAATAATTAATTAATCTAGAGTATGGCGTGTGATGTGGTGGATGCTCTATGAAGGCGGAGGTTCAATTCGAGTGTGTTTGCACTGCTCCCTCAACTGATTGAATCTAAAGAACACATATTATGCAAAGTATTTACATTTCGTCAGGAGTGAGACTCGTTAGCAAGGAGTACAGTAGAGTAGGAGGTGTGCTTAGGATTAGGTTTCGGTGTAGATATAATGCGAGCACTGAGATTTCGCTCGATCGCCCTCCAGTTAGTTCAGGTGTGAATATGAGACAAGCCAAGTCCGCTAGGTGTTCTTTATCTGCTTAATTAACATTATGCTTACATGCTAGTTTAAAGTCCTTCGGTTGATTTTTTGCTGATGCTTTTGCGGTGCCGTAACCTTTGTGACCACCCCACTTTATCATTATCCTTCGGTTCTGCCCTGCCCAGCTACATATTTATGAGTTGGTGTGTGTATTCTACAGCTAGTCTCTAATCGTTAGTATTTGGTTTGGAGTTCAATGATCCGTGCTGAGCGCGTCGTCCACATTGCTGTCCCAGTTGAATTCCGTGACGCCCTGCTTAAAGTATATGTTGCCCAGGTTGGCGTAGCGCTGCTCAAAGTTCGAGTCCTTCGCCTTCAGGTGTTCAAAGCTGAAAGGATAATAAAATGGGAATAATTAGTACATTTTTGGATTTTGGTTTTTATTTATAAAATCTCAAGAAAGCTAGCTTGTAGATATAGCCTTAGGACTCTCCGATAAGATTACTCAAATCGTATTTTAAAATAATAGTTCCTAGCTAGTAAATTTAATAAAAACATTATGGTTTACTTTTCCAGTCCCAGTTCAAAATCACGGTTCCAGACTCGATTAAACAACTGAGCGTGGAACTTATTTTAAGAATGTATTAAAATTTATTTATGATCAAAGGACAAAAAGATTCCCTTTATATCATTTTATTAAAATATTGTTTACGTGTAACCTATATTCTCTGATATTTTAAAAACTAACTTCCTGAAAAGCATCATACCATTTACCTTTTTTTATAGGCAGTAATTGTTTCTTGCTTCCAAGTATTCTCCTCAGGCAGGCGAACATGTAAATCACTAGCTGTCTGAGACGGTAATCGACTTTCTTTTGGGATTTACAGGACAACTTGTGTTTGCATTTCCTTCCCGTTTTTCCGTTGCCTGTTCCGACCTCCTCCTTCTACCCGCGAACCCAAAACCCTCGGCATTGTCGCTCTTCCGACAAAAGCTGCTCAATTTACTTCTGCGCAATAGAACGGAGTCTTATGTGTTATGTGCACCCGCCATAAAAAAAAACCCTCAATTGTTGATGCAGCTGCCTGGGTCCGGGCGAGTACAGCTGTGGGATGTGTGTACTGTGTGTATAAATCCTAGTCTTGGGCCGGGCAAGACTCACTTACCTTGCCCGGGGCACATTGTGAGCACTGCAGAAAATGTCAAAGGTCATAAGCGGCCATTGTGCGGCCCAAGACAAAGGATAAGGCAGGCCTGCAGCCTTCAGAGATTTCGAGGGAAGCAAAAGGAGCGGAAAAGGAGGAAGGTGAAGGCGAAGGGAAAACCCCGTCAACAGGCTTAAGTCACAATTAATGAAGCGAGCTTGCAGCCACCAGAGGTTGTTGTTGTTTTCACTTCCAAACACGGTGGTGGTGGCGGTGCATGGGTATTTTTCTGCATTTCCTAGGAGTATGGGTATTTAATGCAAGACGGTCGTGGTTAAACCACCCTTGAGGAGGAAGCGCAGGCGCAGGCGCAGCTGTTCCGTTTCGCTTGAGGAACCGAGGAACCAAGGAACCGTTCCATCGGGTGCCCTAGGGGGAGGAGAAGAGCCCGAGGCCCACGTGTGCGTAATCAGCGTCGCAAGAATCCATCCATCGGCTTGCTTGGCTGCCTTCGAAAGGGAGGTTTTGCCTGAGAAAATTCCGTCACATTCGAAAAAGCGAAATCAAAATCAAGAACTCGTTTTTTAGGGTTGTGAGTCAAGAAAGCCCTAAGTACAGCTTCTAACAAAAAATAGGTTTTCGTTGATTATACATTTATTTTCCGGTTAAGGGGGGACGAAACTATAAATTTTCTAAAACTTAAAGATAATAATAAAACGTCATAAATTTTCCGTAGGAATAATAGATAGATTAAGGAGAGTTGCCTCTTTAAGCAGATAAAATTTCCTTTTTAAAAGTACAACTGATTCAATATTTTAAATTTAAGTCAAGAAGGGTAAGAAGTTTGCAACTAGATTAAAATATTATTTATAAGAAACGAAATGTACGAGTAAAAATGACTTAAGTGTCAGCCAAGCAAAGTTTAAAGGACATTTTAAAAAACACCTTGAGCTGGATTGTGTGCCACGTTCTTGTCGCATGGAATATATTTCTGATCAGATCTTAGCTAAGGTATAATTTATATAATTTATAAATAGAACAATATGTGGTAGATGGTACGGATATTCGGAATGGGCCTAGACGTTGCGCGCCTTAAGCACCTGCTTCTGGGGCGGACTGGGCACGTTCTCCTTGCCGGCGAACAGGACCGTCTTCTTGGGCGTGCTTCCTGCGGCGGACTTGGGAGTGCGCGGCGTGCGGGGCGTGCGCGGGCTGCGCGGAGTGTGCGGGGTCTGGGGCGCCGCCTTGGGTGTGCGCGGAGCGGGGCGGGGCGAGGACTTACAGGCGAGGAGTTCGCTGATCTCGCTGCTACTGTCCTGGCGCACGCACTTCTCCGAGGAGTTTAAGAGCCAGGAGGTGATCTTGTCGCACTCGGAGCGCAGCTCGGTGTCGGTCAGCAGGTCCTCGATCTTCTCCAAGTCGGTGGTGTTCGAGCGGTTGGCCTTGCCGGGCGTTCCCAGCAGGACTGCCGCCGAGGCCGGCTGCTTGGACTTGAGGGCGATGTTCTCCAGCTTGAGCTGCTCGCACTCCTCGCGCACCTTCACCAGCATCTGCTCCTTGTTGTCCAGCTCCAGCTGGGCGAACTGCAGCACGGTGGCGAACTCGTCGAGCGCCCGCTTCATGTCCGCCATGTAGGCCTCGCGGGTCTCGTCCTTGCGACGCAGTTCGTTGTAGTGGGCCAGCTGGGCGTCGCCGTCGATTCGCTCCTGGAACGAGTTTGCAATCTGATTGAATTTCGCCAACGTCTCAGCCTCGCCGGCAAGCAGCTCGTGGAGCATGGACTCCTTCAACGATACCTCGCCCTGCAGCGTCTGGGAGGAGGAGCGCAGCGAGGAGAGCGCCTCCTGGCTCTCGGCCAGTTGCTGGCGCAGCTGCTCCGCGTCCGCCTGCAAGCCCAGGTAGCTCTGCTCCAGCGCTCCCTTGGCCAGCTGCACCGATTCCAGCTCGGCACGGAACTGCTCGACGTCCGCGTCCGACTTCTTCAGCCGCTCCATCAGGATGTTGACAGTGGCTCGGGTGTTGGTGAGCGTCAGCTGATAGTTGTACTTCTCGGTGATCGTCTTGGCCATGTCCTGCTTGAGTTGCACCAGCTGCTGCTGCAGAGCGTCGCTCAGCTGGATGTAGTAGTCGATGCCGTTGCGCAGCTGCTCCTCGCACTTCTGGAGCTTCTCGTCGCGCTGACGCAGCATGTCGTTGGTGGTCTCCAGCAGCACCATCACGTCTTGCTTCTCCAGCTCGATCTTGATCAGCTCGTTCTCGGCCAGCTTCTGGCGCTTGTCCAGCTCGGCGCGCCAGTAGCTCTTCTCGCGCTCCACGGCGCCTTCGAGGTCGCTCTCTACCTGCTGCTGCACCTTGGCCACCGCCTGCTGCTGCTCGGCGTGGCGAGCCTGCTCCCGGCACAGCTGCCGGATGGTGTCGCAGTGGGCATCGATCTCGCAGTTCTTGTCCAGCAGCTCGTCCTGCAGCGACCGGATGAGGGTGCACTTGTTGGCCAGGTCGTTCTTCAGCGTGTTGCGCTCCACCTTGAGGCACTCCAGCTCCGCCTGGCTGCTCTTGGCCTCCAGTCCGTAGGCCAGGGCGTCCTGTTCGATCTGCTGCTTCAGTTGGCCAACGTCGGCCAGCAGGGTGGCGTTGCTCCGTTGCAGACTCTCTACCAGCTCAATGTTTTCGGCCGTCTTGGCCTGCTCCTGGCTGCAGTGCTCTCGCGCCTGGGCAACGTCCGCCTGGAGGGCAGAGAGTTGCTCCTGGAGCTGCTGCTCCACCGCCTGGCGCTCCTCGCTGGCCGCCTGCAGCTGCTCGTTGGCCAGGCGCAGGGCCTCGCTCTCGGCGATCAGCGTCTCCACCTGGCGCTCGTGCTCCTCGCGCTGCTGCTGCAACTGCTGCTCCAAGGCGGCAAACTGCTCCAGGAGATGCGAGTGCTCCTGGCTGAGCTGCTCGTTGTGGGCCTTGTGCGAAAGGTTCTCTTCTGTAAGAGCCCCGATCAGCTGCTCTGTCTTGGCGGTGGCCAGCTCGTGCTCCTCGCGCAGCTTGGCCTCGGCCTCCTTGAGCTGCTCCACGTGGCGCCTGAGCACATCCAGCTGGCTCAGCTGGCTCTCGATCAGCTCGTTCTTGTGCCTAATCTCGTGCTGCAGCGCCTCCTTGCCCTTCAGCCGGCTGGCAGACTTGGCCTCCTTTACGGGCGTGGTGGCTGCCGAGTGCAGAGGCGTGGAGGCGGCCGTGGAGGCCCCACTGACACTGCCACTGGCCCCCGTATCCGTGTGGCTGGGCGTCGGACGGAAGCGCAGGCGCTGCGGCAGTGAGGGCGTGCGGAAAAGGCGGAGGCCCTTAGACTTTTTCTCGTCCTTGGGGATGGCAAACTCCTTAGCCTCCTTTGAGCTGGACGCAAAGCGCACGGCGTCCTTGAAGAACTTCTCGATTTGCTCCTTGCGCTCAGGCTGAACGGTGGGCGCAGCTGCTGCTGCAGCTGCTGTGGGCGTGGCACTGCCCGCCGATCCCGCCGAGCTGTTCGAGGCAGCCGGCGAGCCGCAGATGGCCACGTCCACGTCATTGAAACGCTTCAACTTTGCCTTGGAGAACGACATTCTCGTGTGAACTTTTGTGACTCGTTCGGGGATCTTCGATCGAAAATGTAACGATTTCTTTGGGATCGGTCTTAGTGACTCATAAACAACGTTCGCTTTAACTTTTTGGCAATAACAATAACTCAATGATCAAACATAAACACAATGTTAACTTTTTTGGTTTGGTTCTCCTTTTAGTTTCTTTTGTTTTTGGTTTCTTGGTCGGGTGAATTTTGTAACAAATCGTCTGCTAGTTCGTTTAATATAATTTTTTCTGTACTTTTCGGTCCGTTCTATCCTGCAATAAACCCGCTTTCCCGTTGCTACCCGTTGCACTGTACCTACGCGTTGCGATGTCAAAACCTAACTGAATTCAACTTTCTCGGAGATCCCCGAGGCAGGCATTCCCTTCAGCTGGCGAAGGCCCAGGGAGAGTTAGGGGAACAGAGATAGAGACACAATGAGAGGGAAAACAACCCTCGATTAATGGTCGTTGCGACAATGATCGCTCTCTGTTCGCATGGGCAATACCCTCTGTCAGGTAGGGTATGGCGAGATCTTTGGAAGGGTGAGAAATCTTAATGGAGCGAAGTTACTGCCATATTTTTCTATGTAACTCTAATGCTGTATATATAAAAGAATTGAAGAAATCAAAAATATGCTACATAAAATATTTATTACCCTTGCAGGGCATTACAATTCTAGTCAGATGTTTACCACGCTGTTATAAAAAATATATATTCAGCATAAACATCCTAAAAGATAAGTCTGTCCCTTTCTACGCAAAAGTGATTCGGTTTTGGAGCTTTGCGAATGAAACTTTGCAGATAGTCGTTATTCTATTCTTAAAAGTATTCGAGTCGGACCGGACTAGATCGAAAGACTATATCATAAAACTACCATAGCAACGACCGGGAAATTTATGGAAACAAAATAATAACTTGCCTATTTTAAACACATTTTCATCTACTTTGAAGCATGGAAATATTAAGAAAACCGTGAAAAAAACATTACTTTTAAGCGAGATTATCTTCTAAACATTCCGATTTTCTTTTAATTTCATCAAAAGAATTTAATTTTTAATGATCCAATTGCAAACTGCAAGGGTATGCGAGCTTTATCCTCCCGTAGTTAACTTCCTTTTTTATTTTATAAATAATTTAACAAAAATAAGGTGCCTGATATTACTAAAAAAAAATTAAATATTTTCTAATCAATTTTCATACAAATTTCAAATCATAAAACAGAGTTCTTAAAGGTTCTTCTGAAACAATTGAAGGGTATTCCACATTCGAATATCATCCCGACAATCCCCTGTTCCTCCTTTGTCGGTTTGTTTTGGTGGTGGTTCGTGCCGCAGATCCTCGTCCCTTCTTCGTCTTATCTGAGCATTAGTCAAGACGTCGGTCGCCGTGTGTTTGCGGAGAGAACTACTTATGTATATGTTAGGAGATGTTTTCGTTTTAGCGAGCGCAAATGTCGCAATTGTATGTTAGTTGAAGATAGCACGAGGAGGGTTTCCTTTCGGGGTGAGATGGGACGACGACGGGGTTCCGCATTCCCTCGCTCCGATATGGGAAATGTGCCGTGTCAAAGACGCTCGCGCATCTGTCTGCTTTCCTGCCCCCCGACATTACTCCCGAGGATCGCGACTACGAGGACGAGTGCGAGTACAAGGATAGGACTGGATAGCTAAAGGGGCTGATTTATCCGTTAGCTCCAACCCAGCTGGCACCAGCATAAGTTGTTAATTCGATACGAAATCCGATGCCCGCATAATTAGGACGAAAATGCGAGAGAGCCGCGCCTGCGCGGTGAGTTGAATGGAATCGAGTCCCATTGAATTGCATGGAAAATGGAAAAGCGTCGGGTGCAAATTGATTTCCCCTGATCACGCGAGGGTGTGGGGCGTATTGGACAATCGGAAGGGGGAGATCCCTGTGCCATCCTGCTCATACTGCGGTAACAACTGCCTGGGTTCCCCTCTCCTTCCTTTGGAGATAATGTCACAACTTCCAACTGCTGCTCAGCTGGTTGCTCCTTTTGAGAAGGCAGACAAAGGCCGGAGAATATTCCAGCAAACGGAAGGTGATAATTCTAGGTTAAATCAGGCAGGCATGAAATTCTGGGTGGGTCTGCCACACATACAGCTGTGCCGGTGAGACATAAAGATTTATTTTCTTATGTATCTGAGGGTTTCGTATTCTATGTTGATTGTTCTAGGGAGTTATATAAAGAGACCTTAAAGCCGTAGCTGCACTTTTAACAAGCAATTTAAAGCGGTCAAGTTTATGAGTGACAATTCCTTCTGTTGAACAATTAGAAAATTAGGTTGCATAACTATTCCCTAAACTTATGTACACATTTAATAGAATATACAAATATTTAATATTTTTAAATGAATAAATCATACTAAAATCTCTTTAAAAAATGTTAAGCTAATAAACAAAGCCATAACAATTTTGAAATCACTAACAACACATTTTTATGCACAGGCACTTTCCAAGGTTTTCACGATGTAATTAAAAATTTCCCAGCGTTAGGACAACCCTTCGACACAATTTTCCCATGCCTGCTCATGCATAACCGACGATCATTGAAAGCGCTAAAAAGTAACGCGATCTAATGATGGCACCATGGTCTCCATTCTCCCTCCAAACAATACCCTTGTGCCGGGGCCAATGTCAACACAACAGACGGAAAAGTGACGGAGACAAAGGACTCGGCGACTGGCTTGGCCCCTTGGCGATCAAAGGGTTTGCGCACCCTCGTGGGATACAAAGCGCTACAAAGGACCTGGACCTGAGTCATCGACCTCCGACTAAATCGGTCCGTCCCGGGGGTGCTGGCAGAGAAAGAAGGATCAGAGGAACCGGAGCCTTGATCAGGTTTACCGAGCAGACAAACTTGCTGAGGCAGTAACCATCTATCGGCACACAAGCCAATTAAGTCGGGTGTTATAAATATGAAAATACATATGGCTGAAGTGTATCTCTCCCCGGTACTCACCGCTGAAAGAGCAACGTCTTGGCGAAGGCATACAGCTCAATGTCCAGGCCATTGAGCTTCTCGATGCGGCGCCGCTGATCCTGGCGCAGATTCAGGACGGCAGCCGCCGAGATCGTGGTGTTGTGCTGCTCGAAGGGAATGGCAAAGCGCAGGTTGAAAGTCTCCTCAAATATGTATTGGGACATCTGGCAAAGGAAGGGGCAACATATAGTAAATATATTTGTATGTTAATCTAGGCTCCCAGCTTACCTTTTGATACTCAGTCAAGCCGAAGTAGGCCATGGCGGCCAGATTGCGCTTGGCACTGGCCAGCATCACGCGGTCCCGCTCGTGGGCGGGCATCGAGGACTTGTTGTAGCAGCCGACGAGGGCCAGGTCGGCCAGCATGCGAGTCTGCCGGTTGGCCGCCAGGTTCGACTCACAGCCGGCGAACTGGTCCAGGTCCACGTCCAGCCAGTCCTTGCCCTTGTAGCAGGCGGGCAGCTCTGCGGCTGAGGCCTGACGGCCCAGGCACCAGTGGCGCGATCCCTTCCAGGTGGCGCCCCGCCGCACGTGCCGGTACTCGGACATGTAGCGGGCGATCGGCTCGCGCAGCAGCGAAATGTAAAAGTATCGCCGCTTGGCCGTCTCGCCCTCGTTTTTGTCCAGCTCCACGTCAACGCAGCTGGTCAGCTCTGTCCAGTCGGCGTGCAGGCCGCACTTCCAACCCGTCGAGTAGCGGGAGAAGAGCCAGTTCTCGTTGCGATGCGGCCGGAAGCAGTAGCAACGCTTCCTTTGCCGCTGGCACTCGCAGGGACGCTGGGGATTTTATTTTTATAATTTCTTTAGTTCAAAGATAAATGGGTTTTAAATGAAATCTTACTTTGAGGTCCAGATCCCTGACCAGATGGCGGCCGAACGAGGTGCCGCCCGTTTTTTGGATGTGGAGGAAGACCATAACGTCATGGCCATCCATGTCGAACTGAAAATCATCGTTCAGCACATCCTCGTAGCTCAGCCCGGCGTTGGCGATGATGTTCTGGGGGGCAGAGGCGGATGCAGATGAGGATGCCTTCGACGCCATGGCCGTGATGCCGTTGGCGTTGCCATTAATGCTGTTGGCCTGATGGAGTGGGAGCTCATTATAGGCGAGTATATCCGAGGACTGCAGCAGCACGGCGCGTTTGGATAGGGCGCATACCTGTGGTTAAAGCGGAGAGAGGCGGTGTTATATTGACAGGATCGAATCGGATGTACTCTTAAATATGAAACCCTTCTCTATAATCATAAGCTGAGCTGAGTTGGGCTCCTGTTTAAGGCCATTATTTCATTTTACAGTTTCGCTGTCGCCAAGGGCCTTAAATTAAATTTATTGGCTGAAAAAATGTAAAAAGCGGGAGCTGCATGTGCTGGAGTGTTTGTTTTCGGCATTAATTAAATGCACATCGGGATTAAATGCATATTTCTGGTTCGACACAGGTGGGCCCTCCAACCACGCGCAACTTCATTTACCGCCGTCGCGGAAAGGCAAGTGAAATTTTCCCACTCAACTGGGCGCTTTTTCTTTTTTATTCCTTGTCGGTTTGCACTTTATTTGCCGGGCGCCGGAATGTGCACTTTTATTTATGGCACGTACTCAAGGCTTATTAATATCGAACAAGGGTTTATCCCCTTTTCATTGCACTCACACCAATTAAGTGGCGTATATGAGCGGTCTGAGCGAATTTAATGTTTACTTGCCATAATATTAATGGCTTTACACTGGGAAAAGGTTTGTTTGCTCAACTGATGTGAGTATTAAATATATTTGGCATAGTTTCGGGCTGCAAAAAGGGCTTTGCAGGGGATCTAATTAGACTACGACTGAGTTGCAGGGTTTAGGAAAAGATACGTCTTATTGGATGACATTTTTCATTCTAATTGGGGTTGTATACCTTTCAGTTGGATAAGTCTAGAGTAATTTTACAAGCAGTTACCGTCTGTGGGTCCCACTGTGAGATACTTGGTACTAAAAGCATTAAAATCATAAAGAGTGATACGAGCAGCATATGTAATTGGAATCAATCAAATCAATAGTAGTAAATAACTTCTTTTTAACATTAATAAGTCTTGTTGTGGAAGGACTCTCTATCTTTATCGCCTACTTATCCAGTTAAGGTGGGTCGATTGATTTGCTCATTTATTGTTGGGCTATGAATTAGTAATATACGAGTTCCTCGCATACCAAGGCGCATTGGTGACACAAGCGTAGAAGCAGATTTCCAAGACTCTTAATATCAAAACCGCAGTTCAAAACTCAACTAAATGAAAGCAGGAGGATATAAAAGGTTGCAACTTTATTGTGTAATAACTGGTATGTTTATCGTCCATTCGTATTTAAAAGTATATTTACACCGACCTGAGTTACCTATCGATATTGAAATTAACGCAATAACGCAGAAGAATGTTTATACTGTCTTAAAACGAGTTAATGCGCTTGACAGATAGTTGCTAGTAATTATTTGAAACAAAAAAAATATACAAAAATGAGCAAATTGTACAACGACGAAATCCAGTTATCATCAACAGTGGAGCAACATAAAGGTTACCATGATGAAGTTCATGGATTTAGCGGGAATGTTGCCAGCAATCTTTAAGGAGCTGCTTTGGGATTTACCTGTATGCCTATGTAAAAAAAAAAACTACGTTTGCCCTGTAAACGCAATAACGCGGCCTGGTGTAAATATTCTATAGTTACTTCCGTTGAAATACATATATTTTTTGAATATCATAATACTTTTTACCAATATCAAGACTATATGCTATGTGTATTTATTAGAATTTTGAAGTTTACTTAGATTGCAGAAGAAAGTAACCCATATAGTCTAAGAGATCCTTTGCTACAAACTAATATATATACACACATGACTTAATCGACTAGCCTGGTGATGTTTAAGGGGGTCTTCTCATTGGGCAACTTTTTTTTTCGATTTTTTATTTTTTGCATTTATTTATAGCTTGAAATGTTGTGTATATGTTCCCAAAAGGATTTTTAGAAATTCGAAATACTTTAGAAGATACAG
>JAEIIL010022927.1:0-20400 GCA_018905715.1 Drosophila lini
TAAATTAATGTGAATTTATATATTTATATTTATATTAATATCATATTTTATTTATATACATTATATGTTTATATTTTTTGTACACTCCCCAAATGAAAACCATTATTTTTGTTTCTCTCTAAAGTTTTGTCAGTTGTTTATTGGTTTCCTCTCCTAGCCCACTATGACGCGAACGTTGCCATTACGCCTGCGGTTCCTCACGTTGACCCTCCTCACGGTGTTCCTTCTGTTGGTGGTACGCACCGTGGTGCTCCTGTTGCGATAGATGCGATAGCGACGTGTGGCGGACCATCGAAAGTTGGTCATTCGGACCCTTTTACGATTGACACCGGTGGCGCTGCTCGCAGCTGTGGTGTCCGAAGCCGTAGTAGTGGCCTCCGTTGCGGCCACCGTCGTTGTAGGAGCCACTGTTGTGGTCGTTGCCTCTGCCACACATTCCGCATCCGTTGGGTTGGTGGTACAGTCGATGCATCCGGTGACGGTGGGATCGGCGGTACAGGTCACCGCCTCGGTGCTCTTCAGGAGACAGGCGGCCAGGACGAAGATTGCGGAAAAGATGGTGGCTGCTCTCATGGTGATTTCTTTTGGCTGTTCGGGAGTTCGGGATTGTGTGGGCTTCCCGTTTCGGGAGTGCTTTTTATACCCCGCTTCGATTCCACGCGCCTAAGACATCCACAAATTATTGGCAAATTTACGCAGCTGTATTTTGTGAATTTTTCTTTATTTTCTTAAATTGTTTGCATAGAATTTGCACAAAGATTGGTTCGAGTTTTGTTTGCGGAGAATTCGCAAAAAAAGATCGTTTAGAAAAATACATCTGGCTTTATTTGTGAAGTACGAGAGATGGGATTTATACGGGTTAGAGGACTATTTGATGACATTAAATAAGTTGGATACAAAAGTTAGTTCTTTAGTTAACATTTTAAAGGAATATATTTCCGCATTATTTATTTATTTTGGTATTTTATATGATTTATCTAGGCAATATTAAAATACTTAGATATTTTAACTGAAAATTTAAGATATTTTTTGACTTTGAAGCCTTTACTAAGATGATGTTACTACAAATTAAAAGAAAAATATAAACTAAACTCAGAAACTGTGTTCGAATAGTGTTAACTATATAAAAAAATTGTGTAATTTTTAAAAATATGATTTAGTTATCAAAAAACTAATTATTTCTTAGCAAAATTTAAAAATTGTTAAGACAGCCTGTAGTTACCTTTAAGAAATATCAGAAGTTAATATTCATTAGCGCCTAAAATCACGCAATAAAAAATATTCAGTCGAGTTGTGGGTTTCCTAGCAATCAGCTTTCTTGTGACAGCAACTATTCTCATTCTCCCAAATATTAAACTAATATTTTGAGTCTTCTACCACGCGTTCTAACCCAAAGATTCTGCAAATATTAAGCCAAAAAACAAGTCTTAACAAGGCCCAATAAATATAAATATTAGCTTTCTGACAGCTGCTGTAATTCGCCAATACCGAAAGTTCTTTTCAATCAATTTATTAGCCCAGCTGGAGCCGGGAGGAGGAGAAAGCGGTATAAAAGCGATGGCCTCCGACCGAAGATCATCAAGCAAACCAATCCGTTTGAGCCGACAGCAACTATGAGAGCCACCACTCTTCTCCTGGGCCTTGCCCTCTTCACCCTGTGCCTCTCCAGCTACAGTCGGGCCGAGGATCCCACCGATGGCAGCACAACGCCAACAGATGGCAGTACTACTCCCACGGATGGAAGTACCACCCCCACGGATGGAAGTACTACTCCCACGGATGGAAGTACTACTCCCACTGATGGCAGCACGACTCCAACCGATGGCAGCACTACTCCTACCGATGGCAGCACCACCCCCACTGATGGAAGCACCTCGCCCTCATCGCCGTCGACTCCTTCGACTCCTTCAACTCCTTCGACTCCTTCGGACTCCAACTCTCCTAGCACTGGAAGTGACAGTGACAGCGACAGCAGCAGCGGCGGTAATGGCAGCAGCAGCGGAAACAACAACCGCAGGAGGAGGCGCCGCCAGCAGATTCAGCGACGTCGCCGCCAGCGCCAGCGTCAGAGGGCTCAGCGCCAGAGGAACCGCAGGAACAACATCAGGAACACCATCAGGAACAACAACAGGAGCGGTTAAAAAGGACACTTTTCCATAGGCAATGAAGTAACAGAAAATTTGTTAGGATTAGAAAAAAGCATTCAATAAAAAATAAAACTTTTATAAGCAAGAAAAAAGAATTAAACTTTCCTTTTTTAAATAAAATTTTAAGTCTTGAGTTGGATAACTTATGAAGCTGTATTGGAGCCATAGTAAAATTCTGGTAAAATTCTAAAAGTCTGAAATAAATCAAGAGAAAACTAACAAACAAAAGCTAATATTTACATAGGTGTTAAGAAAGTAAGGCCTAAAAGTCAGGTGCTAGCATTGGTTATTTTATAATGAAAGTTCCCCCTTTATACGTTCTAATTTCAAGTTAAGTTTTAGGCTCTACGTTTTACATATTTATATAAAAAAATATATAAATTTATTATTTTAAAATATGAAAACACTGTAAACGAAGCTAAACTTTCTACCTTTATAACTTGGAAAAACACTTACTGTATGTACTTTTGCTGATCAACTCATCTTAAATAGAATTACTTTGAAAGCTATAACTTAACTTAATGAACTTTGACCGCCAATAAAAAGTATACAATTTACGATTTAAAATTCAAATTTCCTTATTACAAAGTCTACTGACAACACAACTTTATGTCTTTTGATCTCTGCTCTGTTGACCTATTCAAAATTATAAGCCGCAAATATACTCGTTTAACTCTCAAACTGGTTACTCCACAATCAATCCAAGTTTTAGTTATCACAGAGCAAAGTCGATTAGAATTATATTAGCACGATTTCTTCAGGGATTCACCAAAGTATACATATGTATGATTATCCAACGCAATAACAAGTTTTAAAGATTATTTTTTTTAAATAATCACAATTTATTAGTGGATGGTAATACTTTGTCTACCAAGTACGTTCCACAACTTGGTCATCCTGGCAATAGATCTTGACATTGGTGCCGGTTCCAAGAGGCTTTAGCCACGGCTGGCTCCAAATCTGCACTTTGCAATCCTTATTTTCCGAGCCATTGGAGAGTTCCACAACAAAAGTGTCAAGGGATCCTGACACTAGTTTTCTTGTGGCTGATGTCACAGTTATGACTCTGTAATATAATTATCTTTTTATTTTTTTTTTAATATTTTATATTAATAAAACCTACTCGTATTTGGGACCCTCTCCGGCTCCTAGTTCCTCGAGTGTGCTAGTCAGTAAACCCTTGGCTGTCTCCAGCTCTTCTCCCTCAAGCGGCTTGGGGGCACCGAGTAGACGACTGCGCTGAAAATTTGTTATTCTATTTGATTAAAAATTTCTTAATAAATTACTATTTATTCTTTAATTTTATTTAACAATCCATCACATCTTACAAGCGCCGAAGCCGTGGCCAAAGTCAGGGCCAAAACAAAGATCACTTTCATAGACTGCATTTTTCACAAACACCTGTTTCAAACTAAATAAACTGATTGCCGAGAGACCTCTTTTATAGCTAACTCTGACGATAACCGAGTGTTCGGTTAGAATATTTATATAGTATAAGTATATCTGCTAAGGCAAGTTTAAAACAATCCGATCGCTAGAGAAAGAGAGCAAGCAGCTCGTGCACTCAAACCGGAACCCGACGACAATGAAACCCCTCGTTCATCTAGCATCTTTATTTAATTTTAATTTCATTTATTTTCATACTTGTTTGCTTTGTTTTATAGATTACTTAATTATACTGGATTGCGCAGGTCAGGAGTTGCTAAAAAGTATTGATTCATCGGCAGTTGTCTACACACAAAGGAAGAAAAGACAAAGGAACAAAGAATATTTATATAAGTTTCAAGAGAGACCCCTGTTTCGTTATGCAAGCCAAAGTTAAGCCAGAATATTTATAAATAAAACCAAGAATTAAGGCTTTAAAGGGAAGTCATCATCATTTAGCAGATCATCAATCTAAATTAGATTTCCTTCAATATTTAACACCAATAAAAATTATCAAACTCTCATTATTGTTTTAAAATCACTTTTTATTCGAGGCGCAGTTAGAAATCAGTCACTGTAATCTACCAGGTGTGATCGAGCTTGACAACATCCTTGCACAGGATCTTGACGTTGTTACCATTTTTATCCAGCCAAGGCTGTTGCCAGATTTCGACAGTGCACTCCTCAGTGTTGGATCCATCAGAAACGTCCACAACATATTTGTAGAGAGAGCCAGCCACAACTTGACGAGTCACAGAGACCACGTTGCCAGCCCTGAAATAACAGAGAAATATTATGAAATATTATGATTAAAAATAATTAAAATATAACTATGTAAATATAAAAATGATTTATATTAAAATCAAATAAAAACTTACTGATAAGTGGAACCTTTGTCTGCAGACACACGAGCGAATGTGGTGGTCAAAAGCTTTTTGGCTTCATTCAGATCCTCTCCTTCTAGGGTCCTTGGGGCACCGGGTATCTGTCATAAGAAATTGCAATTTATATTTAATAATTAACAAATTTTATAAATATTAAAATTGAATTAATTAATCCCAAACTCACGCCAGCGAAGGCAACAGCCAGAATGAGGCTAAGCGCTATGATCACTTTCATGGTGTGTTGCTCGTTTCAAACTGAGTACACAGAGTGCAGAGATCCCTCTTTTATAGGAGACTGATAGGGTCTTGGTTTTTGGGGAGGCTAAATATATATATACTATATTGTTTATGTTTATTAACCGTAGATTACAGCCTTCCGGCCGGCCTGAGAACGACCGCCCTTAAAATTGAACTCTGATTTGACTTCTAAATACATTACTTTCGTCGTATGTACTTTGAAATAGGCGAATTTTTGATTAAATTTAAAAATCACAGGGGAACAAAGAGCCAATTAATTTGGCAAAGCCGTCATACATATATATATTTTTATAATTACAAAAATGGTTTTTGTTAGCAGCGACCTTTGGCTTTGCAAGAATAGTCTTCTTGTAGGTAGTACAAGGTCAAGTCGAGTTTGTTTTTTATAAAACTTTTTGCAAACAACAAAAAGAACTTGTCACCAGAAAAATAATTCTTATTACTTTCGTTAATAAAGAGTAAAGATTATCCGCAAAATGGTTTTGTTATTTACTTTTAAAGGGATAAACAAATTAGATAAAACAAATATTTAAAAAAATATCTATGGTCTTAACTCTCACAGAAAATAGTTTGCTAATTTATAGTTTTTTTATCACGATTAAAACTTTTCTTAAATTGTTTGCTTAAATATATGTTATCAAATTTTTATTTTTTTATATTTTGGCGAAAGCTAATTAAGTAATAATTAACCACAACATTCTTTGATTTATTTTTTCACAATGTGTTATCAGCAAAATGTTTGCTGTTTGCTAAAAGCAATAACTGATAAGCCAGACAATAGTTTAATTACTCATTTTAGGCTTGACACAGATTTATATATATTTTAATGTGATGAATTATATTATTTTTTTTTTTGTCAGAAAAAACCTAGTGATTTCAAAAGGAAAAAAATGCAATCACGCACTAAAGTTCCTCATAATTTTAATACCTTATCGTTAAATATATTCACCTGAGACATTTCACTTTTCAAGAGTAGAACAACGATTAAATAATCTTGCAAATTGAGTGACCAGCAAGGTCAAAATAATATTTATCTGGTAATTTGTTGTAAAAATACTCAGCGAACTTCCCCGATCGGAGTTTGGAATACGAATGCGTTTCAGATATTCCCAAACATTTGACTTAAGCAAAATGTATTACTCAGGTTTGCCTTATCAGTTCACAAATGGCAACAACAATTGCATTGTTTGTGTATAAACGATAAGCAAAAAACAAAAGCAATACCGATGAGTGTGTAGAATTACCCATATTGTTTTGAAAAAAAAAATCCGCTTGTTGATGTGATGTGAAAAGAACAAAGCCTATTCAGCCTCAGAAAAAAGGAAAACATATTTTAATGAGTGGAATGTTTTTAGTATATTATAGCGTAAACATTGACATATTTAAATTCGTTTAAAAGTGAGAGAAGGAAGACGAAATATTGAACATTAAATGAGGTTCCTCAAGGAAACCAAACCAAACCAACCCGTGGTGATGTAAGGAGCGCTTACCTGATAATTTATCTATATTTTCTTACCTGGGTAGGGTTCACTATGTTTACAAGTAAATATATATATATATGATATATATAATACCTACCTAAATACCAAGTCTTTATTTATAAGTGTAAATATTCTTGAGAACTCAGGTAGGAATTTAGATATAAATTGGCCTTGGTCCTTACTTTTTACTTATTTTAAATAGATTATAATAAAGTAAATTTTAATTGCTTTTTAATAAGAATAAATTATACAATTATGTTTATTTCACACACAAAAGTTACAAATACAAAAAGTCTTTTAAAGTTCACCAAGTTCGATCTAACTCGGTTTCTTCTCCTGCAAACTTAATCTTGATATTGATACCATTTTCCTTAAGCCAACTTCGATACCAGATCTTTATGGAGCATTGCTTTATGTCGGTTCCATTGTCCAGCTCCAGCTTGTACCTGTAGAGATCTCCAGCCACCAACTGACCCGTCACAGAAATCACTTTAATGACCCTGATCAACGGAAAACAAATATTAATTTTTACATTTAGTTTATACATTTTTATAACCAACTTACTTGTAGCTGGGACCATCTTCCTTGGTCAAGTGGGCAAGGCAGGAGTTCAGCAGATCCAAAGCCTCCTGCCTCTCCAAGCCCTCCAAATTGTTGATTCCACCAGGGAAATCCTCTACGTCACTCATGATTCAGAAGGCGGTAGTAAGAGTCAATAAAATAAACCAAAAAATGAAGAACGAAGTGAATGACTTAATGTAACTCGCTCAACGTTCGCGAGCAAACTGATTAAAGTTTCACTGGGGTAACCACTTTATAAGTCAGATATATATATATATTTGTTTTATATATGCATACAGAGAGTGCGAACTCCAGGAACTCATGTTAAAGTAAACAGGTAGCATATAAAAACGATTTCGAAAAGATTTAATAATATTTTAAAGGGAATATTTTTAAGAGAAGAAATCTAAAAGGTTTGCGTTTTCCAGAAGATTAATTTATTTGTAAAAATATATAAATATTGGATATACTTTCAGAAATTCCATTATTATCTGACCAATTACCAATATTCAGTAGTCCGTGTTAGGCTACCCTGGCACATCATATCGATCTTGTTGTAATTCTCAACGGGGGGAACATTTTGCGTGATGGTAAAGGTGCACTCATTTCGGTCGTCGCCATCAGAAATGTCCACAACATATTTATAAAAAATGCTAGTCGTAGACTTTGTAGGAAACCACTGAATGATACTGAAATAAAGCAATGTAAAATAATTTAATTTGAATTATTTAAATTTAAGAAAACTTTCCATCTGATTCATTGAATTTAAATTAAAAACTTACTTGTACCGGGGGCCAAGCAGTTTGTGGAAGTTTTTGGTCAAAAGTTCGTTGGCAGCCTTTAAATCATCTCCCTCTAATTGTTTTAGGTTACCAGGAATCTAAAGGTGCCAACACAAATATATAATAATATTTGTTAAATATGAAAAACTAATTCCATCTCACCCAAGCAAAGGCAACGGTCCACAACAGGCTGATGGCCAGTAATATTTTTATAGAGTGCATTTTTCCCGGAGACTTAGTTCAAACTAATTAGAAAAAGTTCTATATTGGCCTTTTATAGATGGGGTTGTATATATTATAAATTCATTAGAATTTATGTAAACTATATTGTAGTATATTTCTTATGAATTACAATTAATTTACGAGCTCTTATCAAATTAAACTTTTTTAAATATATTGACCTGAGATGTTACGCCCCATTTCTTGATTGAACCTGGGTTAACTTTTAAGTTTTAAATAAATTGCGGTTTAGGCATTTTGCGCTTCTAAATAATTCTAAGAATCAAATGACATTTAAGTATTTTTCATGTAAATAAAATCAGGACTCTGTCACCTTTCTATGAATTTTAACAGATTTAAATAATACGAATACGAATGCATTGCTACCCATGTAACTATTTAATTTAATTATTTACTGAACAATTGCAATGTAAAATAATTTACATGATATACAAATTATAATGAAATTGTATTATCAGTGATAATTTATCACAAAAGAATAATATTATTTTGTAACTTCCACTGCTTGAACTGATGATGTCGACGTCAACATTGACTAATTAAATTCACACAATAGTTTAGAGTGAGAGAACAACCTATTTGCCATATGCTATATATAAGCAAACTGGTTTGCCAACAAAACTGGTTATCTAATAACGAATTTTGCGGCAAATTATAAATATTTTATATTCAATTTAATGAACTTACACCTGGAGACGCGCCCCTCTTCTTGAAAAGGCGTTTACCTGATGAAGAGTTTAGTATATCTACTAATAAATATTTGAGATAGATTCTTACATTTACATTTAAATCTTATAAATTTGTAATCCTATTTAAATATAGAAATTTTATTTGCTAAATTTAAATTGTTTTTTAAAAAGCTTTATTTTTTATTAAAATTGTCCACTTAAGGACGTTCTCACATTGATTGATTTAAAATTTCGGTTGCTGGTTAGTTACCAAGTACGGTCCAGTTCGCCTTCGTCGCCGCACTTGATCTTGATGTTGGTACCCTTCTCCTGCAGCCAAGGTCGAGACCAGATCTTCACAGTGCAGTCCTTCTTGTCGTCGCCGTTTTTCAGCTCCACCTCATAGGTGTAGAGTCTTCCAGCAACCGTCTGCCCAGTAACAGATTTCACGTTAATGGCCCTGAATAGAAAAGAATATCATATTAATTTTAATATTCAGTGAGATTAAGACCTTCACTTACTTGTAGCTGGGACCATCTCCGGTGGCCAAAGTTGCGAGGGTGGCATCCAAGTGGTCAATAGCCGCCTTCCTGTCGTCTCCCTCCAACTGCGATACACCTCCGACAATGTGTTCATCATCGGCAACAACAAAGGCGGTCAAGCTGAGGAGGACCAGGCCCAGAAGGAACAACGACTTGACTCCGTTCATATTGCTGTCTCAACGATTGTGAGAGAACTGATTTGAACAACGCTAATGAGACCCAATATATATACCTGCCATCACTGTGGGAGGGCGACGCGGCGATGGAAAAATACGATAGGCAGATGTCACCAGAGAGGGTATATCGGGCATGTTACATAGCAAGAGTACAAACTATTCCGTTCTCTCGCTCTCTGTAACTAAAATGTATGAATCAATAATAGTTCTGATGACTCATTTGTAAGTTTAAATTGCACGTAAACTATATAACTCTATAACTAAACCCCTAGGGGTATAACTAACCCACCTGGGTAACAACAAGTCGAATACTTTTCACTGACAAGTTACTATCTAAATATGTATTCTCTTTATTATAAAGTCCGCCCGTTTAAATTAGCATCTATTTACATCGTATGTGTATTCAATATTCCAAGCAAAGCTATTTGAAAGAATAATCTACTATATTTAGGGTCACAAAACCCCTGGACTTGCTAATTAATTTATTTATAAAAAAAAAAGGAGAAAGCTTACTCAAGGGTATTATTCCTTATATAGGACCTTTTGATCTTCTGGGATTGACAGAGCACTTGCGGTTTTCCATAGAAAAGCTGTCTAAACAGTTAAACAAACCACAACTCACCGATCTCACTCATATATGTATATGGTATATATAATCATGGCTTCAAAGCAAACACATCTGGCTTACGAGGGAAATCACCTCTTATCAGTGCCATTTGGAGCGCGTGTTCGATAGTAGTTGGTAGATATGATCTATGACTTTTACTGTTCTATGTGCAAGCTCACATCAGTCATTTCTTTTTAATAAACAAAGAGCATTATAAAGCAGCTTGATTGCACTTTATTAGCTTTTCGGCATGTCACTTATGTCAGCTTTTAGATAAGCAACTTAAATTAATGATGAGGTTCTTAAAGTTCAAAATCTGGAATTTTTTTGTATGATAATATTAATTCACATAAATGAAACTCTTGCAAAAATCATCATTATTTATGATTTATATGATATGGTAATTTTCCAATGTTTCTTTAAATTAAAGATCTCCAAAAACTGATTTCAAAAGTAGCTCCAGCAAACATTACATCATTTTGCACCCCCTATCAAAGGCAGTTCGTCGAATCAAAGATCTATCTAACATCTCCGATTAGATCCATTACACAAGACACTTTTTAAGGCAATGAAAACCATTTAATGATGTATTTATTTCCAGCATACCAATCGATTCTTCAAAACAAAAGCTCTGCGGTACAAACTTAAAAGTCTTACGAACTAGGCTCTCTTTCTACAATAGTTTTTATGTATGTTCAATTTTAAATAACGCATAAATCAACGATCTATCTGCTGTTCGATGCACGACGATACCATGAGGCTGAGGTAACATCCGGCCAATTTCCTATCGAAATTGTTATTTGTATTTGTATGTTTTTTTAGGATAAGAGGTTTCAAAAATACAAGGCTTGCTGTGCTTCCCTTGGGGAAATATGCATGAAACCCGAAAACGCCATCGGTTCCTTTCGGGGGCGAGTGGTTTAGGTAGCGTCTGCACACCCATCTAGATGTGAATGTGCACATGGTCCAGTAACTGGGCTCGATCATAAAAGATGGCCGAGCACATTTCACACTCGAAGCTGCGCGTTTTTCGCTCCGGTTTCCCGGCCGCAGCCGCCTTGGCCGCTGCATCAGCAGCATCGGCGGCCGACACGACCTCCGAGATGGAAAAGAATCCGCTGCCTACATCGGCAGTGCTGGCGCTGGCAGGTACATTCACATTGTAGGCATCCACACCGTAATTAAGGTACGAGGACGAGCCACCGACCTTACTGGCAGCAGTGTTCACTTTCTTGGCCATCACTCCCGGGGCAGGTGAGGATTTGCTAGCGCTGCTACCACTTCCTGCTCCTCTCTTGTTCCCTGCTCTTGGTCCACTGGCTGTGATCATCCGATGCCGAGAAGTTCTGGCGGCGGAGGAAGACGAGGTCGACGGTGTGTTGCCACTTGGTACCCTGACCCTTTGACTCTGACTCTCCAGCATCTCCCGCAAATCCGGAGACGTGGGCTCGATCTTAATCAGATTCTGCTCTTCTTCGGGCAGAAACTGAGGCGTGGTCGAGGATTCGCTGGTGAATCGCAGGCGGGTGTTGCGTTCGTGCTTGAGCGGCGAGCGAAGGATCTCCTCCAGATCGTTCACAATGCTCGGGTTGAACTTCTCGTAGGTTTTTTCCCGCAGCAGGGCAGCGTCTATCAGGAGATTGTCGTCGTACATCATCGGGACACGGTGCTGCTGCTCCTGCTCCTGCTTGATGTGCAGGGGACTGGAGCTGATCTGGTTGGGAGGATGGGTGGCCGGTGAAATGATCTCGTAGTCATCCACGATGTTGGAGGCTCGGCTGCGCGACTTGTCCAGACTGCTGCCCAGATTGCTCGTCTCCGTGCGGGTGATGTAGGTCTTGGAGCGAGTCTTCTTGGCCAACTCCCCGCCGGCAGTACCCTTGGCCGGCACCTTGGTCTTCTCCGTGTGAATCATCCGGGGTCGCGAGGCAGCAGCAGTCGTTTTAGCGGCGGCCGTCTTCTTCCTGCTGCGACTGCTAGAAGTGGATGTAGAGGCGGAGGCCTCTGTGCCAACAGAGCTTGCAGCCGAGGGATTTGAGTTGCCAGCTCTTTCAACGGGCTGCTTGGATGCCTGCTGCTGCTTGGCACTACCTCTCGTCTTGGGCATGGCCGCTGAGCTAGCGGGCTGTAGATGTGTATCGTTGACCACCACCAGCGAATCTATTTGGAAGAGGGCCACCTGACTGTCCTGCAGGAACTTCTCCTCCCAAATTCGATCCGATTGCTGACTGCTGGTGGAGTCATATCGCAGCTTAGGCTTGTTCTTCTCCTGGACAGGCTTCACCGCTGATCCGCCGCCATTGGAAATAGGCTTGGGTTCTGTCTTCACAGATGCCGCCGATGCCCTCTTGCGCTTCTCCTTTTTGGGCGACGACTCGGCCATTTCAAACAGATCGTCCACATTCTCCACATCAAAGTCGCAAAGGTCAATATCGCTGGCATACTCCTCTCCATCGCCATCGCCTTCTCCTCCCAGAATCTCCTCCTCGTCGCCGCCGCCATTGGCACCCTTGTGTTCCGCCCGCATGTGCGCGATCTCGTGAGGCTGCAGCTTGCGGCGACGCTTGTACTTGCGCGGGCCCGTCTAAAAAAAAAGTGTTATAAACTAAGTTGTTGTGATCCCTTTAGGGTAAAATTCATTAATAAACTCACCACTGGTTGACGCTGTTTGGCGGTGTTTGAATCACTGTGCTGGATGAGGTGCTGTATAAGGTCATTGGAGGAGGCCAGATCCTCTGAGCAGACTGTGCAGTGGTAGGTATTTCTCGCCGCATCCAGTCCAGAGTGGTGGGAACGGATGTGCTCGCGCAGCACCACTCGCTGATTGAAGGCACGCGGACACACAGAGCAGGCGTAGGGCTTCTCCCCCGTATGGATTCGCTCGTGCTTGCGCAACGTTCCGCCATCGGCAAAGGCCTTCCAGCAGTAGCGACAGCCGTAGGGACGCTCACCCGTATGGATGCGGACGTGGATCTGCTGGGAACTGCGTGATCCAAATGTCTTGCCGCATTCGTGGCAGGGAAACAGTTTGCCCGGCGACGTGGTGCTGTGCGAGTGACGGTGATTGGATAACGTACGTCCATCGGGAAACTCCTCCTGGCAGACCTCGCAGACCACCGACTTGTCCCGGTGCGAGGCCATGTGCCGCTTCAGTCGCGCTTTATTGTGAAAATTCTTGCCGCACTTGGAGCAGGAGTGACACTTCTCGCGGGAGTGATCCCAGGCATGTTTGATCAGGGCCTTGCGGTCGCGACACTCCTTGCCGCACAGCACGCAGGAGTTGGCCTTCAGTTCGTTGGGATGGCGGGAGTGCAGGTGCCGCTTGATGGCCTGCTCCTCGTAGAAACTTATGCCGCAAAGAACGCACCTGGAAGAGGATTTTGTTTTAAAAAGAATTCGATTGCGACAACTTTGGGACTCACTTGAAGGGAGGAAACCTGGCATGGATTTCGGCGTGGGAATGCATCTCCGCGGCACTGGGAAATGATTTACCGCACGTTTGACAACAGTGGCCGTCACTACCGTCTTTGGCCTGATCCGCGCTGGCTATGACGTCCGAAGAGCTACCATCGCCTGCCGCCACCGTCGAATGATGATCCTGCTGCTTAAAATGCTGCTTGGCATGGCGTCGCAGTAAATCCTGGCGATGGAAGGAGATGCCGCACTCGTTGCAGTAGAACTCCCCGTAGAGCTGATCTTCCGGCTCCGACGTTTCGCTGGCGCTATCTTCGCCGGAAGCGGGATCATACTCCGAGTTGCTCTCCTCAAACTGATGCGTCTTTTGGTGGTCCTGCAGGCTGCTGTTGTCCCAGAACATCTCCTGACACTGGTTGCACTCGAAGGGCGAGTCCACGCGATGGTTCTGCAAGCCAAATAGAAACAATTAGTGGTGGATTTTTTGGGTAAACCTGTTTTCAGGTATAAGAGCAGTCGGAAGCGAAGGTTTTCAAGCCTTGGGCATCCCTCTTTACCTTTGTGTGAGAGACCAGGGCTTTTTCCCGTGCAAAGGCCAATCCACACTGCTGACACACAAAGGGCTTGCTGTCGTCCAGCACCGGAAAGTTTGGCTGTGGTGCAGGCGGCGGATCAATGGCCATCGGCTGCGATGCGGGCACCACTGGCTGAGGCACCGGCTCACTGGCCATGTAGTCCCGCAACTCGCTGGATGCCGGCTTGTCGGTAATTACAATGAACTGGCTGCTCTCCTCCTTGGGCTTCAGCCTGCTTATTCTTCCGCGCGACGGAGCAGGAGGAGGAGCCACCGATGCTGTGTAGCTGGCCACAAACTGGACCTCGCTGTTGCAGACAAGTTGGTGTTGTTCCTGTTGCAGCATCTGCTCATGCTGTACTAGTTCCTGTTGCTGTTCCTGCTCCTGCTGCTGATGTTGCTGCTGATACAACGGCCACTCCTGCTCGTAGTAGTGATCATCCATCTGCCTGTGGCTTTGATTCTCGAATTTTATGGAAGAAGAGCCCGAAACGGCAGCGGCGGCGGCTGCAGCCTCGGCATCTGCAGCATCCTGAGCTTCAGCGTGGGCCTTAAAGTGGCTAATGAGCTCCGCCCGGCGTGAGAAGCGTGCCCCGCACAGCTTACAGAGATGCGGTCGGTCGTTCTGGTGGGCCAGCATATGGTTGTTTAAGCTGGCCTTCTTCCGAAAGCGGCGGCTGCAAAAGTCGCAGGGATAGGGTCGCAGAGCCGTATACTCATCCTGCTCCATGTCCAATAGTTCCTGAGAGCTACTGATGCCAGCTATCTGTTCGGCGGCGATTTCCACGCTATAAATTATGCAGAAATGCGTTAATTCAACAGCTCTTAGTGGCCAGATCTATCTCTCACCGCTCGGCTCCTTGGTGCTGCACCCAGTCGTCGGTGATGACCTCCTCGGTGACCACCTGGGCGTCGTCGTCGAAGGATTCCGCATAAGCTACCGTAGTGCCATCGGCGGTGACCAGGACAGTTCCCTCGTTGGCGGCGATAATCTCGCCCAGCTGGCCGTCACGCGCCATAAAGATCAGGTTCTCGGCAGCCATATGGTCTAGATCAGCATCCGCATCTCCGTCCCCGTCTGGGTCGCCGTCCGCTCCGCTCACCATATCATCACCGTCGGCGTCTTCGTGCTCCATAATGTCCGTCTCGGAGGAGTCGCCTGCAGCGGGGTGGTGCTGTATCCACTGGATGCCGCCATAGTCCTGGTTGTTCATCACTTACTGGCCCTGGCAAGAGAGAGACAGTACGTGAGCACATAAACAAAAAATAAAATTGCACGGAAAACGAGCAACAATTGTGTCTGCCGCTTAACATGTGCTCAGAGGCCGAAAACCGTGGGAGAGGGAGAGTGCGACTAGCGGCGTTGCCACATATCGGTTGGGCGTACCTTAAATCCCTAAATTTAAACAAAAGACTGGCTTTCGAGGGCTAATAATATTCAATATTTCTTAGGAATTAATTACAGTTCCAAATTAAAGCAGATAATACACTTTTTTCATAGGAAAAGCATTTGTTTTTGTTGATTTTCAAGGGGTGGCAGCACTTTGCCAGATTCCAACAGTGATGGAGAAAACACATTCCGTAGCTAGATACAGAAGCACTTATTGGTAAAATTTTTTAAAACATTGTGCAAAAAATGCAATTAATTAAACATTTTAGTCTAAAATATATTTTGGATTAAAAATAAAACACTAAGTAACTCACACATATATACACAGAAATAATTTTTACGTCAAGCAATATACACGTACTTCAAATAGTAAAGGAAAATCTAATCTTGTAAATATAACTTGTGAAAAAAATTTATATTTTCTGAATATGAATGTTAATTTACTCTTTTTTTTTTTATTAAAAAATAAATTTACTGTTCTCCACAATTTTAGCTTTTTTTAGCCAAAACTTTTGGCACCACTGACTTTCAACTGTCGCGCACACACTGGTTGTCTCACTCGCACCCACGGTGTTCGCCCATTCTGCACTGCTTTGGTGGTGTCCAAGCTTTTTTACACGCAAAATATTCCAACTTATAAACACCAATTTGGGCCCATAAATGAGGTTAAGTCGGTCTTTTTATTTATATTCCAGACCGCAAGCTCGGCGTTGATGTAAACAAAGCCCTGGCAATTACTTTTGCGGTCCAGAAAGCGGCAGACAGTCGTCGCCATTCTGACCAAACGATTACATCACACACACCACACGCCCGAAAAGTCTCGCACTTCCCAATTTGAATTATTTTATTTTATATTTCCGACAAGGTTGTCGGTGTCATTTTGAGGTTAAACTTCTCGAAATATGACTAGCGGCCGGCGGTGCTATTGTTTACCTTAAATCCAACCTTTACGCTGATTGCATATTTCGATGCGCCCGTTTTTAAATGCGGCGAAAAGTTTTCTCGCAAAATGCCCACGAACGACCGGAGAAAGAGGAATTGAAGGAATTGCCATTGCGTTGTTCGGTTCTTCTTGTTCTTCTTCGCACTGCTATCAGTGATGTCATTTTTTTCTGAGTAAAAAAAGCTGGATTAACTAAAAACAAAGATGTAAAAAGCTGAATTCCATAAGAAAATAGCTGATTTTTAGAAAATAAAATATTTTGTATGTGTTTTTTTTTTAAATTTAAAGAATAAAAAATTTCCAATAACAGCATGGCACTCTGCCAATTCCAGGGATCGCAAAGAAGACCAATGAGTGAAATAAAATCGGATACAAATTGACAAAAACCTTTTATTTTCAAATTTGAGTAATGACGAATAAAATATAGGTTCAATTGTCTTACCCTTTAAATTAAGAGGCTTTATTTAAAAGATTGGCATATAATTATTTATTTTTCCATACCTTACTTTCGATTGTACATAACAAGTGTTTCTTCGAACATGCATATTTGCTTATTTTTAAAGAATATATATCAATCTATTTACTACCCAAAGAATCGCTTATATGAAATATTTTTAGATGTGTTTATTTTACATATTCGCGTATATTATGCATATTTCATATTTTTATTTCATATATGTTGCATATTTTATGCTTATGCATCTTATGCATATGCAAATTCCGAAGTCATAGCGGGAAGCTAATACATATGTATGTACATCAAATATGGGGTATATGTTAAGCCCTCCAAATAGGCCTCTCATTTAACAGTTATGGAAATTCAATTTTTATTTTATAATTTTAAAGTTAAATTAGAATGTATTAAAAATAAAATTTAAAAAACAATTGCTGAATTTGACGGGAAAAAATCGAAAATGACATCACTGACGGCTATTCGTAGGAGCGTTAAGGATGCCACCTAACATTACACCGGGTGCTGCCAGATCATGAGAAAGAGTTCGGTGATAACGGTAAATAGTGTTGTAAAGTGCAAGTTGAATATTTGAATATTATATGAATAACTTATATTATTTATTATATTTAAAATGTATTATAATACAATTGCATAATATTTGAAAAACATTAAAATAATACAATTAAGATATTTAAATTAGTTAGACACATTTTTCACCTTACCTTTAGTTGACTTTTTTATTTGTTGTTTATATAAAATATTTAACTACGCTTAAACAATCTCTGAGTGATTAAGCAACGTACAGTTATATACCGTTTTTTTTACTAACAAAATAGTTAAGCATGACGAATCAAAAAATAAATATATAAATAAAGTAAAAGTCATCAAAGTATTAATTATTTTCTTTTATATTTGACTTAGTTTTTCTCTTAGTTTTTATTTAAATAATATTTTTTACTAACATTTGCGTTTGTTATGCCATAAATTATGATTCTTTCATATTTAAACAATCAGCAAAGTTCGTCAACAATTCGAATCGCGTTTATTGCCAATTTTCTTACTCACAGAAATCATAACAACTGATAAAACAAGTTGTATTTCCGGTCGGCGAAAGAATTGGTATAAATAAGGCACCCAATGGAAGGGGGAAACATATTGAAAATTGGAAACTAAGAGATAATCATGCTGGCATCCAAGTATCTGATCCTGATCGCGGCCCTTTCCTGCTGCCTGAGTGGCGTCCTTGCCGTGACCTGTGAAGAAGACCCCACGGACGAGAATTGCATCGACTGCGCCACTGACACCACCGATTCTGACGAGTGCACCACCACGACCACAACAACCACAACGACAGTGGCTCCTACCAGCACCTCCACCACAGTGGCACCTGTTGCTGCTGCGGGCAACCAGAAGATAGTTAAGCTTATAAACTTGAAGTACAACATTGTACGAATGATTAAAGCCAACCTATTGGGCTAACACAACTCAGGAACCGAACAAGAAAAATAATAAATATAGTTTTAAATCCAAATTTGATGCATTCCTTGAACTTTTTTTACTATAATTGTCATGATTTATTGCCCCCCTCAACAAGTTTTTGTTTGGTAAGGTCATGGTATAAAAGTCAATCCTAGCCCCCACCCTGTAGGATGCCCTTCAAGTTTATGAAATTGCTAGAAGGTGTCATCTGAACATCGTTAAGGAGGTTCTCTGGGGATCCGTGGTACATCAGGATCGGAGATATAGAACGTGACCACACATTTGCCCAAAATCGGGGACAAAGTTTAGACTATTACCATAAAGTAGATGGAATGAACACACAATCAGAAAGGCAAGGAATTGAGCCAACACTGATCAAAGGACACGAGTGAAGAAAAAGACTCAAGCGACCTCACCACGACTTCCCAGACCGGGTCCTGACATAATATATTAGAAATAACATGAAAAATATTACAAATTATGTAAACACAACAATATTTAATACCCCTTCCTAACACAATTATTACCTGATTGTAAACTTAAATATTGATAACAGATTAGATTAGGTTACCACAAAAAGGAAACAGCGCACTAATAAAAAAACAAGAACTTAATTTTGTATACCCATATGAAGTTTTAAAAGTCAATAAATACGAATAGACTTATTTTTATGGTCACAAGACAGCATGCTTATATAATAGACAAATCTTCAAAACATCTGAACTGTTTTGAGTACAAAAAAAAAACCGATTTAAATCTTATCCATTTGTTAAACCTCATTCCCATAGTGATAATGATATTATTTATATTTTTATTATTATTATAAAATATTTAAACTACGCTTAAACCATCACCGAGTGATTAAGCACGTATATTTATTTAACGTGTTTGTGTTTTTATAAACAAATAAGTCAAGCTTGACGAATTAAAAAATAAATATGAGAGTAAAAATCACCAAAGTGCTGCTTATTTTCCTACTTATTTGACTTAGTATTTCGTTTAGTTTGTTTATTAATATTATTTTTTTGCGAACATCTGCAAGTGTTTTGCCAACAATTATGATTCTTTATTAATTAAACAAGCGGCAAAGTTAGTCAACAATTTGATCAGCGTATATTGCCAATTTTCGCACTCGCAGAAATCGTAACAACTGATAAAACAACTTAAATTTCCGTTGGGCCTAAGAACTGGTATAAATAAGGCATGCAATAGAAGGGTAAGTCATATTGTAAATTTGAAACGAAGAGATAATCATGCTGGCATCCAAGTACCTGATCCTGATTGCTGCCCTTTCCTGCTGCCTGAGTGGCGTCCTTGCCGTGACCTGTGAAGCCGACCCCACGGACGCCAATTGCATCGACTGTGCCACTGACACCACCGATTCTGTAGAGTGCACCACCACGACCACAACAACCACTACGACAGTGGCTCCTACCAGCTCTTCCACCACAGTGGCTTCCGTTGCTGCTGCCACCACGAAGAAAGCGGGCAACCCGAAGGTTGTTAGGGTTACAAACATGAAGTTCAAGGTTGTGCGGAAGATTAAGGTCAACAGATCGGGCTAAAATAAAATCAGAAACTGAAAAGGAAGAATAATAAATACAAATTAATATCCAAATTTTATGTTTTTAAACTTTTTTTTATCACAATTCATTGAAGGGGATATGTGGAGTTTTAAAATCCACTGCATACTTCTAGGCTTATGTTTTATATGCTATTTGGTGAGCAAGCTTAAAGATTGCGCTATGTATAATAGACTCATCTCATAATTTTCAAAACATCTAAAAAGTACAAAATCTCGATTTAATTTGTGGCTTCATTTTAAATTACATAAAACCAATATTTATCCATTTGTTAAGCCCCACTCCCATAGTAAAATAAAAACTCTATTATTCATATTCTTATTCATTATTCTTTATTATGAAATTAATTTGTTAATTTATTTGTCTTCTTTTTTAAAACCAACTTTTATTCCTCATTCGCGTAATGAAGTTGCCGAAAAAGCCGCGAATACGGCCAATGCGTGATCTCTTGGTTGTGGCCACAGTCAGAGGAGCAGCAGTTGTTACTGGGGCGAAAAGCTTGTGCAAACACTCAATATGCGTAGGATATATTCGGCAGTCGATGCAGGAGGTATTTGCGGGTTCCACATCGCAGGTAACAGCTGAAACGCCATCCAGGAAGTAATATAGAGCCAGGAATAGAAGAATACATTTCTGAGACACCATTGTGGTTATTCACTCTTCAGAAGACTGAGCAAATGTGTCTAAATCATAGACTTATAAGTTCACATAAGAAAGGTAAGAAGAAACCAATCCATTCTGGTTAGTTGGGCCAAAAAATAGCCCATTTTCAGAAATTTTTTGTGGACAAAG
>JAEIIL010022936.1:8692-19282 GCA_018905715.1 Drosophila lini
CCAACCATAGTATCGTTAAGCAGGCCTTCTATGGGTAGGTATTCTTTTTGGTTTCTGCTTTCGGTATATGCTTTCTGTGTATGCTTCCTGGGTTCTTACTGCTGCTATTTCGAGTATCAATATGCTATTTAGTTAGTTTAGTTTAGTTAGTGGTTAGCTTCTCATCTCTTCCTCTCGGTGTAGAGTTGGAGTTCTGCTTTCTGTACTCACATGTGGACTGAGTGTTTGTGAATATTTCTGGTTTCTGCTTTAGTAAGTGGTACAAGTTGATATTGTAAACAACATTTAGTTGTAGTTGGGTTTTACATTTACATTTACATTTCCACATTTATTGAGCATAATAATAATAATAATAATATTAATAATGATAATAATAATAATAATTAAATAAAAACGAGGTGACATTTGTGGATATGAGGTTCGATTCTCTCTTCTTTGATCTGTGATCTCTGATCTCTCGCGTGGGCATAACAAACACGGAGGGTTCTCCCTTATATGTAAGTAAAATACACAGTATACACAGTATTTTCGGTACGTTAAACTTATTATAGTCGTGTGTATATATAGTATGTCGCGTAGGCTAAGTAAATCGAAAATTTGGTATCAAAACGTGGATGATTAATATCAAACTTAATCAACTTTTCAGACTTTTCGGTTTGCCAAAAGAAGCAAGAACAAAAAAAATACAATGGGGGAATTATGCTTTTTGTGAGTCGGTCGGTGTGTGTACGTGTTTGTGTGTGTGTTACACTAGTGCTAATTATAATAGGTTTTCTTTTTTCGTTTTCTTTTTTTTTTTTTTGTATAAAAAATAAAATTCGACTATACTCGCACACAGCGTTTCAGCTCCTGCTTCTGCTTCTTTTCCTGCTCTAGCTCCTGTTCGTGCTTCTGCGTTTGCTTTATTTTCCCGCTCGAGCTCCCGTTTTCGGTATGTAAAGATACCCTGCTAGGCCCGTTTTCCCCCACTTTTAACTAAGGCTACTACTGATCATCTCTCCCGTATTCAGTCCCCGTCCGATCTCCTCTTCCAAGATGAAATTGCACGAAGTTCCACTTCGAATGATCGTTCAATCTTCAGTCTTCAAATTAATGTAAGGTGCGAAGCAAAGTAATACCCCTTCAATTTTGATTATGCGTTCAGTATAGTGTGTGTGTGTCTCTGCCAATGGGAAAGCATATACAATATATATAGTCGTCGTCGTTTTAGTCAACCGACAATTTCATTGTTCGCGCGTTGAGTTGTTGAGTTTAAAGCTAGTCAGTCCTTGTCCTAGTCCTTCTCCTCTCTGTGTCTGCCACCTCAGCTTCAGTTTAACTTTCAGTTTTATGTACAATCCCCTCAGATCTTCCCCAAGATTTTTTTTATGGCCTTGCTGTGTGTGTGAGTCCATAGTCTTAGTTGTATTCATATATTATATTCATATAGTTATTATGTTGGTTTATCATAAGTAAAAAAAAAATGGTATTACACACACAGTTCTTCTTGATTTCAGTTTTTTTTTCTGTGACTTACTTGGTAAGGTCTAAGTTTACATGGGGTTTTTACATAGACCTTGGCTCTACTACTCATTTCATGAATATTTTTAGTGTACACATATGTTTTGTTTATATATATATATATATCTTCTTTGATATCTGATATCTTACTATGATACACATAAAAAAAAATACAAAAAAAAAAAATGCATTAGTATATGTACTCTTTGTGTGAATGAAGAAATAGACATTAGAAAATGCTGTACAAAGACCGGAAAGTGTAAGGGTTTTTGGGATTGGGTCTCGGGGGTTCTGGTTGCAACCTCAATGTTCGGGTATTCGGTTCTTTCGGTTCCCTTGGCTAATACTCGGGTTGTGCTAATAGGATGGGGTTTGAATGTATGAGTGGTTAACAGTCTTCTCTCCCGGCTGCTGCTTTCTTCTATCCTAAATCTCTAGGTCTTCTTGCTCTTCTAAAACTCTTGCCTCCCAATTTGGGAGACTACAGAAAAAAAAAAAATCCTTATATGTACGCGTGTGTGAGAGTGTGTGTGCGTGTGTCCTTGCAAGTCCTTTGTTCCAGTGTTTTATATCGTAAAAGACTTTTTTGTTTCTGCGCTTGCTTTATAATCAAGTCGTAAATATAATCACAGTTTTTCCATTTGCCTAAAAATTGTTTTTTTTTTCTCTCTCTCTCCCTCTATGTCTTCTTTCGTCTCTTCTCTCCTAGGTTCGTTCGTTCGGTTCCTTGGTATCCTTGCTGGCTTGCATCATCATCTTCCCGTCGCTGTCCTGGCCGAAAAAGTCTTTGAATTTTCCGCTCTTGTGAGATCCGAAATATACATTGTGTATGTGGTGTATGTGTGTGTGTATGGGTGTGTCCTCCTGCTAGATGCTGTGCTTCCTCCTGTACCACTATTCCTCCTCCTCCTCCTCCTCCTCCTGATGCTCGTGCTCCTGCTTCTTCTGTTCCCTCCTTGATCCTTGCTCTCCGTAGCATACTTTCCCGCGCTTATTGGTCTAGTAAATTCATGCGTTCGTAAGGATGCTGATGCGGATGCGGCAGCTGGTGGGGATGCTGATGCGACAGCGGATGCTGATGATGGCTCAGATGATGGGGCAAATGATGGAAACCACCGCCACCACCCCCTTCCAGCTGTGTGAGATCCACGGTGGGCGTTGTGCCACTCGAGCCCGGTCCGTACTCACCACCGCCGCCTACACCTTCCACTCCCGTTCCTCCTCCTCCTCCTGGGCCCGCTGCAGCTGCTGCCGCTGCTGCTGCCGCCGCTGCTGCCGCGGAGTTGTTGAGCGCCACGTGGAACAGCTGCTGCAAGAGTTGCTGCTGATCTTATAAGAAATCCATGCACGGCTTGACAATGCCCGGCGACTGCTGTTGCTGATGTTGTTGCTGCTGCTGCTGTTGTTGCTGTTGCTGCTGCTGGTGGGCCGCCGCCAGTTGAAGCGTGGAGCTTGCCGTTCCACCGGCCACCGCTGCAGCTCCCACTATAGGCGACAGCAGCAATTCGGCAGCTGCAGCTGCTGCTGCTGCGGCAGCGGCCACAGCATTGCCACCAGCTCCGCCAGCTCCACCTGCCCCACCGCCACTTGCAGCGGCGGCGGCACTAAGCGAACTCAAAGACTGATGGAGACGGCTACCAGGACTGCCCACAGCTTGACCAACTCCACCGCCATGATGGAAATACGAATGATGATTCTTCTGGCGACGATGATAGATACTCTTGTGGTTATTCAGCGAGTTCAAAGTGCGGAAGACCTTGTGGCACAGATTGCAGACAGCGTTGTTCAGCGGCTGAAGATGCTGCTGCTCCTTGTGTCGCTTCAGGGTGAGCTTGGTGCTCAGCAGCTTGCCGCAGACATCGCACCGATGGCAGGCATTCAGGGGTAGGGGTAATAGCAATCGATTGGCCTGGGCCACATCCTGGGCACGGACCGAGGAGAGTAGACTGCCGGCCGGACTGGCGCCGCTATTGCTGCTGCCTCTTTGCGAGGCGGCGGCGGCATTGCCAGCAGCCACAGCGGCCGCCGAGGGCGATAGGGATGCCCGGCGATGATGCATGAGGGCATGATGATGCTCCAGCGGAGATCCCGCCCTGGCCAGGGCATGAGCATGGGCGGCATGCGCGGCATGGGCATGGGCATGATGGGCAGCAGCCGCAGCAGCAGCGGCGGCGCTCAACTCGTGGTGGGTGGCATGCAGCTGATGGTGGCTGGGCAGCAGCGACAGCGGATGCTGGCCAAAGTGCGGATGATGCGAGGAGGGCGGCGGCGGAGGCGGCTGTAGAGGCGACGAGGAAGGTGATCCCCCGGTGCCGCCTCCTGTTCCCACTCCTCCCTCCAGCTCCCGATCATGGGATAATGAACGCTCGCGCTCTCGTTCCCGCTCCCTCTCCCGTTCCCTCTCGCGTTCTCGTTCACGCTCTCTGTCCCGCTCTCGCTCTCGCTTCAGATAGGCGCTGGGTGAGGGCGTGGCACTATGGCCCGTTTCCGTGGCACCGCCCAGTGAGGAGCGGGAGAGGCTACGTTCGCTGCCTGCGGCAATGTGCAGGTCGCTGCCGCTGGACTTGCCGCTGCCGCTTTGCTTCAGCTGTTGTTGTTGTTGTTGTGGACTGTTGGTAAGTGTTGTGGAATGATGTTGTTGTTGTTGGAGGAGGTGGTGGTGGTGTTGTTGTTGATGGTGTTGTGGTGATGATTCTGGGTCTACTTGTTGTTGATTGTTGCTGTTGTTGTTGCTGTTGTTGTTGTTGTTGCTACTACTATTACTAGGGTTGCCACTACCGCCGGGCACTATGACGCCGCCGAGTAGGCTGCCGGTGTTGCCACCTAAACGGTCATAAAAAATAGGAAGAGAAGAAAAAAAGAGACAATAGTGACTTTTCTGTATATTTGACTTTGTTGTTATTATTTTTTTTTTCTGTTTTTTTCTGTTTCTTGTTTGTAATTGTAGTAATTGTTGTTTAGTAAGTGTATGTCAGTCTGTTGGTATGTGATTTGTGGTGTTTTCGTGTCGTGTGGTGTTTTTTTTTTTTTTTTTGTTGTTAGTGTGTCTTGTGGCGTGTCTGTTCTTTTTTCTGTTTGTTTTTGTTTGTTGTTGTTGTTTTTGGTTTACTTTTATATAACACTAACAAATCCAGGCTCAAAACAATGTAAATTTGCTAAGTTGCAAGTTTGTTGCTTTTTCATTCAATTTTTTTGCTTTTATTTTGCTTTTGTTTCTATGTATTTTGCTTGAAAGAACGCTGCTGCTGTTCTCTCGATTCAAAATCTTATTCAGATTCGGAGTGCAATTCGCAATTCGATTTTCGGCTTATGGTTTTTCTCATTCCCTTGTTTTTTTTTTTTTTTTTTGGTTTGGGGAAAACGCATGGAAATAAAATGGTAATAAAACGGTTTGTTGACTGTTGTTGTTGTAGCTGTGGCTGTTGTTATTGTTGTTGTTGTTGTTATAATTGTTGTTCTTGAATTCGAATTTTGAAGAGTTCTCGTGCCGCAGATTAGGTGGTTGTGGTTCGAAACACGACTCGACTAGGCAGACTCGAACTCGAACTCAAACTCAGCTTCAAAACGAACTCAAGCTCGAAATCGAGTTCCAAAGTCAATCCCGACCCCCGAAACACCAAACGGGGTTTTGGGGGAGAGAATAATTTGGTGAATATATTTTTGGTGTCTTGCCAATATTTTTTGGAGTGTGATTCGAGTTTCGTGGATACTTTTTTGTTAACCAATTTGTTCGTCTTCGATTTCGTTATCGATTTGGAGTTCTCGATCTATCGATTGCTCGAATTTTGATTCAATTTCGATATCAATTTTAATTCCAATTTTGTTTGCGTTCAATTTTCGTTTGTCGTTGGTCGTTTTCGAATTCGATTTTGTTAAGTTTTTTTTTTATTTTTTTTAGCAAAATTTTGAAACATTTGTTTTTGGCCTGATTGATTTGTTTTTGTATATATATAAAATATGTTTTTAGTATTATTTTGATTTCTCTTTTTTTTCGGTTATTTATTTTTTTTTTTTTAGTTTAGTCGCAAGTTGTCAATAATTTTTGCTCTTGCGGTTGTCACTAGTGTCTCTTTTTTTCAAACTCAATCGCAGCACCGTTGCCTGTGTTGGGTTCTGGATAGGGGTAGGGATAGGGAGCCAAATGTGCGGTAGATTATCGTGCTTGGGTTGGTTTCTGGGGAGAGGGGACACACACTCAGGTTAACGACTTTCTCCAATGGTCGGTGGTGTGTGTGTGGATCGGGGTCACCTAGGGACGTTGGTGATGTGGATGTGGGTTGAGTGTTAGTAGTTGTGTTTCGCTCATCATGGGGCTTAAAGTAGTGATCCTGCAGCTGAGAGAGAAAGTGTCGGTTCGATTCAGTTCGGTTCTGGGGTCGGGCACACGTGACAATGAAACACTGAGGAGCTCTGGGGGTGATCAGGACTGCGCAGGTGGGAGTGGTGAGTTAGGTAAAGTAAGGTAGGTAGTGGTGAGTTGTGCCCTAGCTGGGGTTAGTTCCCACGGGATGAGCCTGACGCCTCGAGTGACATGCATACAACATTGAGACCAGGGGGGTTTTTTTTTTGGATCTTGGGATATCTGGGGGAACGGGATAAATGAAATATTCGCTTTAATGTGTAGACGTTTATTGTAATTATCATTAATCGAATATAGAGCGCAAGTGCAATCGCTCGTATATCGTACATCGTACATGGATCTCAACTGCTTGGCTTGTGTGTGTGGTTGTGATTGTGGTGTGGTGTGGTTGTGTGTGGTGTATATATGGATATATATTTGCTTGTATCATAGGTATTATCTTATTTGTATCTTTACTTAGCAGCACTAAACATTAACGAACACAGGTGTACTCAATATATCAAAGTATCCGGGTCAAAACATTTCTTAACCTTCTATATATATTTATAATAATCGCATAACTAGGTTAACATTAAATACAATATAAAAAAATGCAAAAGAAAAAAAAAAAATTGACTTACACACTATGGGTTAAACATTTCTCTTAGCCTAGGGTGTGTGTACGGTGTGTGTGTGGCCTAAACCTAACTATTCAGAATCGTTACCTAGGTTAGAGTATTTCAGGAAAAGATCTTTTGCAATTGGTCGGTCGTTCGGTCGGTCGGTCGCTCGCTCCCTTTCGCTCTTCTCCTATACTCCCAAACCTGGTCAAATAGTAACGTTTTTTTTTCAATCAACATTATATATATATATATACTATATACTTTATATATGCTTTTGTGTGTGTTTAGGTAAAAACTGTAAAACTTTAGCTTGGTCTTTCTTTATTTCAGTGCAGTAAAGAGAAAGAGAGAGATAAATCGTACGTCTAACGTGATCGATAATCGATAATATATATAATTTAGAACAACGCCACGCTGCTCTTCTCTGCAAATCTGATAAATTGTATTTAGTTAAAGCCATTTCGAAGAATTCACTACGGGCACCTCTGCTCTGCTTTGCTTTGCTCTGCTCAGCCGCGGCTGTTGCTGCTATTCTAGCTCCTACTTAACTTTATTAAGACTTGTATGTATAGCTGACGATACCAATAATGGTAAGAAGATGGGGTGTGGTTGGGAATGGGGCAAGGATTGTGAAAGGATTGGGAATGGGTATGGGTTTTGGCATGACTTTTTCATGGGTTTGTCACGCATTCCGGTTATTAGAATAAAAATGACTTTCTCAGAGCTGCGGAAGTTGGGACTGGTTATCTCGACTATCGATTACTCTTGTATAAACTGTGTATCCTGTGCTTAGCAACTACCAAAGGCAACTAATTGTAACTAGCCTAGATTGTGTCTCTCTGTGTGTGTCTCTTGGACAACCATCCCTAAAGTTAAATATGTGTACAAAAGCACCGTTCTGCATTTCTGTGAGTGTGTTTGTTGTCTGTTTCCCTTACAAGCCTTACAAGAACCGACTAAGGCATGCCCTCCCCTTCCCTCAACTGGAAAACCCTCGGTCGCTGCCGCTATGGGTCACATGGTGCTGCTGGTGCTGATGGTGGTGCTGATGTGGCTGCTGTGGGTGATGGCGACGCGGCTGCTGATAGTCAAAGTACATGAAGCCCTAGGAGGAGGACGAGTGATGATTGAGCTGCTGCTGCTGATGCTGCTGATGGTAGAAGCTATTGGCCGTTGGCGCTTGGGCGGCCACCGCGCTACCCGGCTCCTGTTTAGGCTGCTTGAGGTTGCGATGGTAGATGCTCTTGTGGTTGCGCAGACTATTTAGCGAACTGTAGACGCGCTTGCAGATATTGCACACGGGCTCCTTGGTGGGTCGCATGTGCACGTTCTGGATGTGACGCTTGAGGCGTGTTAGGGAGCTCAGGTTCTTGTTGCATGGATTGCAACGAAAATCATCGCCGCCGCTGGTTGCACTGCTGAGTCCGCCGTTGCCACCGCTGCTGCCTCCGCCACCGCCGCCTCCCGAGGTATTAAGACCCGCATTGGAGTTGTTCAGGGAGCTGTTGGCACTGCCGCTGGTCGAGGCCGAAGCGGCTGAGGCCGCCATGTTGGCCATTACCGCTGCCAGCATTTGCTGTTGGGCCGTGGTGGCCGCCGTATTGGGCGTTGGTGTACTGCAGGATCCCAGGATACCATTGGGCGTCTGGCTGCCGGAGCTGCTGCCTCCCTGTTGCTGTTGCTGCTGCTGCGAGGTCTGGTGTTGCGACTGCTGGTGCTGGTGCGGATGTGGATGCTGCTGCAGAGCAGTCACCGAGAGGCCGCCGTTGCTGCTTCCGTTGGCTGCAAATGTGGAGAGGTTAAGGCCACAGATGCCGGAGGCACTTGTGATGGCTGTAAGTCGAGTTGGAGTTCGGGTTATTGTTGTTGTTGGTGATGGAGTTGTTGGAGTTTTGGTTGTTGTTGAGTTGGAGTTGTGGTTGTAGTAGTTGGTTATTGTTGAGTTGTTGTAGTTTGTTGGTAGAGAGTAAACGTTGTTGTTGTTGTTGTTGGTAATCAAGTTGTTGTTGTTTATTGTTGTAGTTGTAGAATTTGTCGTCAGTTTAGCTGACGACAAAGTGGGGAAGAAAGTCAGAAAACGTCGCATTAGCCCAAGGACAACGAGTTTTATTTATTGGTTTTTGGAATTTTGGTATTTTTTTATATCTTTTTTGCTGCCTCAATTTCTCTTTGGCTTCGAATTTGATCTTCGGATTTTGGAATTTTGAAATTTCGAAATTTTTACTCGATTCTTTCATATTTTTTTTATTTTTTTTTTGTATTTTCTTTTCTTCTGTTTTGCCGGATTTTTGGTCGAAACAAATTAATTTCTTTAGCATTTTTTGCATCAAATATAAGTATGTTGCTTTATGTTTTATGCTTTAGCTTCTGCTTCAACTTCGACTTCAACTTCAACTTCAGCTTCAGCTAATTGGCTAAATTTAACTTTGGATTTATTTTTCGATTGTTCAATCTGTATTCTTATTCTTTTTCTTGTCTTTTTCTTGTGCGTGACATTAGAGAGAGACAGAGAGAGAGAGAGAGATAGAGATAAATAGATATATAGGAAGAGAGAGGTAGAGAGGGAGAAAAGGGGGTGAAGAGATAGATAGATTGGAGCCAGGATCAGGATCATTATCGAGATCGGGAGAAGGGCAGATGTGGAAAAGAAAACGTTGATTCTTCTGGGGGAATTCTTCTGTGCGGGGCTAGGGGAGGGTGGTATGAGAAATTTACTTTCTTTTTTGATTGTTCGTCGACGTTGAGAGTTGTTAATGGTTTCTTTCGTTTCATTCGTTCTTTGTTTCTTCTCGATCTGATCGACTGATGGAGAGACGCTAAATTCTTCGGGGTTTCATTCTTCTCTTTGTTTTCTTTCTTTTTGTTTTCTTCGTGTATTTTTTTGATTTGAGGTTTAAAGGTTGTTGGCTGGTGTTTTGGGTTGTTTGTTGGTTTGTTGTTTTTGTTGTTGGGTTTGTTGGTTGTAGTTGTTGTTTAACTCATTACCAAGTGTGCAGTGTTGTAATTTACAAAGGGATTTTTAGAATAGGAGAAAGGAGGAAGTTTTTTTTTTAAATACAAACGTGAGAGAAGGAGGAGCTATAGAGGAGTGTGTGTGTGTTGTTCGGTTTCCCCTGTATCTGTGTGTGTGTCAAACACCATCACCGTTAAGTTCTAGTAGTAGTGGTAAAAGTAGTTGTGTTCTTCCAGTGTTCGTGTTTTCTGTGTTCTCTCTGGCTTTCCTCGATGTCTCTGTGTGTGTGTGTTGCGTGTGTGTTTGTGTTTGTGTGTGGGCTGAGAGGGTGGGGGAACTGTGTGTTCAGGGTGTGTCACTTAATAAGCACTAAAATTAAACCCTCGCCAAATTCATCTTCATCTTCTTCCTTCACTTATATATTCATAATCATCATCATCACCCTCTCTTCTCTCTGGGCTCTTAACTATACTTGTTTCCGAGGTCGATTTCGAGTTCGATTTTTCGATTTTCAGTTAAAACTTCAATTTGATAGCAAAAATTTTGTAAAATGTACATTGTGCTTAGATTACATGGCTCTTTTTTTTCTACTTTTAGTTTTTTTTTTGGGAAGCTTCAGAAGGGTTGGAATGGTTCTGCACAATTTTCATGTTCCAAAACTTAGTGTGTCGAGAGATTACGATATACCTTTTCCATCCCTTCGGCCACCTGCCAATCGATCAATCGGTTTTTATCAATTTTGTGTGTGCTTAGTTGGTAACTTAAATAGATCGGTGATCGGTAGTCAATAATTGGTGATCAGTAATCGGTGGATACATTTTCATCGATTTTTTTCTTTGCGTTTTTTTTTTTTATTATTATTTTCGATTCTAGTTTCAGATCGGAACTTAAAATTAGTGAATTTTGAATGCCTTCGCATGGGAGTTCAAGTTAAATTAGGGTTTTAATTCTACGTAAAGCTAAGTAACTGATTCTTTCTGCCTTTTTGTGTTGTTGTTGTTGTGTTCTTGTGTGTGTGTATGTATGTTTCTTTTATAATAGGAATAGCAACAAATATATATGTATATATATATATAGCGTAATTTAAAGCGGTTTGTCAATCAATCAATTTTATATACTTGAAGCCTTGAGTTGTTTTCTTGATCAGTTTTTTTTTTTTTTTTGTGTTTTTTTTT
>JAEIIL010022942.1:0-13953 GCA_018905715.1 Drosophila lini
TTACTATTTTTATTACTTTTTCACAGATTTTTTCTTGAGCAAAAGTTTAAAATTTTGAAAGAGACTTTGTCTTCCTTCCTCCCTTCCATCATTCCTTTCTAGTTTTTTTTTAATATATATATTTTATAACATATATATTTTTTTTAAATTTTATTACTTACTTTAATACTTATTTTTTATAATATTTGTTTTATAATATTTGGAGCTCTCAAATATGCCTAAACCCAATTTCTTTTGGTGCTCCCCCACTGTCGCATATTTGTGCTGCTGCAGTATTTATCCTGGCAGGGACACTGGTAGGCTCCGCAGGCTCCTCCTCCCACTCGGTGCTGCCTTTTGTGCCGTCTGGTCGGTTCACAATTTGTTTTTATGACCCCAAACCGGAGCCCAGTCCAAGCTGACCCTCAGCCTGCCTGCATATTGCCTGCTGTTGCTGTCGAAACCGAAACCGAAACCGAATCTGAATCTGAATCTGAATCCGAAACCAATTCCCCACTGCGCCCCCTAATGAATTGCCCTTTTTTGCGGTTCGTTGTTGTTGTGTGTGTGTGTGTGTGCAGCACGTTTTATCTTTAATTGTGCGTTAATAGCGTAAACATTTTTGCCATTTTGCGCGTGTGCTGGCTCGATCCTTAACGAGTCCTTGGCGCTCATTTGGCCATGCATTAAGCCAGCTGAAAATCCTGAAGCCCAGTTCTACTCTCAGCTGTCGTCCTTGGACGAGTGTTGTGTGTGCGTGCGTGTGTGTGTGTGTTTTCGAGTTTCGAAGGCAGCAAAGTGCAGCAGCGGCAAGGCTTTTAGGCGACAAGTGCCAGGAGGACGAGTGCCATGCCTTGGTCTTGTATTTGTGAAGGACAAGAAAACCAACTGAAAGTAACCAAGGAAGAAGGGTTCGATGAGGCTTTACTTTTCTGAAAAGTAAACCTAAATACCCTGCAAATGAATATTAGAAATCTTGGCTTTGCTCTCTCATATCCTTTTTAATTAATTTTTGAATCATAAAGTCACCTTCATTACCTTTAAATGCAGCAGAATTTCCAGTGAGCTGCTGTCCTGTTCCATTTCGCAAATATCCTTCTTGGTCAATGCACTCGGCACTTGTGTTATGAGCTGACTGTCATCAATTTGCTGCACTTTGCCTGGCAATCCTTAGCCCGAAGCATCCTTTCAACCCCAGAAACCAAACCGAAACCAAAACCAAACGAGAACGAGAAGCAGCAACCGCAGGGGCAGGTCCTTTCGGGGAGTTGACAGGCACTTGAGTGCGCATTAGAGGCAACTGCAAGTTGTTATCCCCTTCTGGCACTCTCTCTCTCTCTGTTTTTCGTTTTTTTTTTGTTTCCTTTCCTTTCGCTCCACTGGCTGCGCCTTCAATCAGGGTCCTGGGGGGTGCCTCGTCCTTTTCCGTTTGCCTTTTTCTTGGTTTGCCACTTAACTAGAAAAGGACTCGACTCCGTTTTGGCAACAGCACATGGTTCGAGCGCGTCTCCATCCTGGTCATCCTGCTCAACTGCATCACCCTGGGCATGTACCAGCCCTGCGTGGACGATGCCTGTGTGACGAACCGCTGCAAGATCCTTCAGGTGAGTCCTTGTCAAGAAGATCTCTTTCTTCTGACTTAAATTATAAATTAAATTAAATTATAAATGTATAAATGACCAGCTTATAAAATCCTGTGATAAGAGGCTTATCAAGGACTCATGCAAATTAGTTTCCCATCATTTATCAAGCGAAGATGGACCCAAGATTAGGTTGGAGCAAAAAATAATATGGAGTCCTGGAAATGGCAGCTTCTCCGCTTTGGAGAGGTGAGCCCGCCTCCCCAGGTGGGCCTGTCAGCATCGGTGTCACATTAAATGCCATTTATTTAAGCAATTTTTTGGCTCACTTCCTGACTGCCGCCTCCTGCCAGGCCTGATGACATCCAGGCGAGGCACTTCGGCTCATTAGGCGGCGCCAGAGAGACAGAGGGATGTGGCGGATGTGGTGGTGTTCAGTGGGGCAATTACAGAGCGTAGAGTGGAGATGCCGTGCGAAAATGCTTGTAAATGATATGTAAGTCGGGCAGCCAAGTGTAAACTGAAACGAAAGAAAGGGAGCCCAGGACCAAGACGGAGTTTTGGAGCACCAGCAGGACAGCAGGACCAGGGAGGCGTCGCCAAATTGGCACACAGCACAAAGTCAAAATGACAACGACAGCCGCAGCCCACAGTCACAGTGACATAAGTGGGCGGCCCCCCGGTCCCTTGGCCTGGCAACGTCTCAGGTCCTTGGTCCTTCTTGCTCCTTGCCGTTGTCGTTGTCGTTGTCGTTGTCTTCCTTCAACCCCCAAAGGGGAACCCAAAATTACTTGACGTTGCACGAAAAAGATGACAAGGACGAGGAAGCTCTGATGATGATGATGCCGCCAAGGCAAACTCATTTCATTTCGTGTGCATGTAGGTGACGCCTGATCCTGATGAGGTGTGTCCTTGTGAGCAGTTTAAGCACTGCTAATTTTAATTTAATCAACTCTCGTTAGTTCGTTGGCTGATTAATCGAATTGCAGGTCAAATCAAGGCTGAAGGTTGAGAAAAACCTGCAAAAAACAAAGTACAAAATTCTTAAAAGTTTTCTAGTTTCACATGTATTGACTTTCCTTTTCCCCCATAAATTTTCTCATAAATAACTCTGAAATGCCTCAACTTTTCTGGCCATTTTCCAGATCTTCGACGACATCATCTTCGCCTTCTTTGCCCTGGAAATGACCATCAAAATGGTGGCCATGGGCATGTGCGGCAAGAACACGTACCTGGCCGACTCCTGGAACCGCCTGGACTTCTTCATTGTCCTGGCCGGCCTCCTGGAGTACGTGATGCATGTGGAGAACCTCAATCTGACCGCCATCCGGACGATACGTGTGCTGCGTCCCCTGAGGGCCATCAATCGCATACCCAGTAAGAAAACCATTTCGATTTTTTTTGCATATTAATAATATTAATCCCCCCAACTAAGGCATGAGAATCCTGGTGATGCTGCTGCTGGACACCCTGCCCATGCTGGGCAATGTCCTGCTGCTGTGCTTCTTTGTGTTCTTCATCTTTGGGATCATCGGGGTGCAGCTGTGGGAGGGCATCCTGCGGCAGCGCTGCACCATGGAGCGGCCCGATGGCCTGGTCTATCCCATCACGTAAGTAGCCAGGATCAAACAGCTCTGCCATGTGGCCCTGGAGTTGGATCCCAGTGATTCTGATTCCGATTCTGAGCCCCCCGATCCACGGGGAATGCCAGGTGTTGGCCTCTGTCTGCGGGCGGTTCTGTCTGAATCTCTCATACATAATCGTACATTTAGGCACATACTTAGGCAATGTACATAAACTATATACTCGTATCGTGTGTATTCCGATTCGATTCCGTTTCCGTTTTTGTTTTCTATAAAATATTTTTCCTTGTTTTCTTTTATTTTCAACATTTTTTGTGGCCGCGTCTTTGAGCTGAGTTTTTTTCAACTGCTGCTGGCTGCTTTCTCAATCCCCCCGCTGTTCGCTTTTTGGTTCCATGGCTTAGCTTTTGGTTTTTTAGCCACCGAAGAAACACACACACAAACAAAACAGTACACTACACTACACTACACTATACTATACTACACTATACTACATAATACAGCCTGTTTCTGGTGTTGAAATCCCGCCGGGGCCGCTGCATTTGCATACAGAATCCAAGGCACCGTCAATTTGATGAAGTCCTTCGTCGTCCTGTAAGTCAGTAAGTCAGCCAGGTCTCCCGCTGGCTTTGGGTCCGTGGTCCTTGGTCCTTGGCCCTTCCTCCAGCTGGGCAATGGCCCATTTGTGGCTCTAAAAACAGCCGTCTTGTGCTTGTGACAGCACCAAGAAAATGCCAGCAAAAAAAAAAAAAAAACAAATAGAGAGAAGCCCGCACAGTGGGCATTTTAATGAAAAGCAAAGGGAAATTTCTATAAATAAAATTTCGAAAATTGTAATAGATTTTAGGGTATTTCAAGGAAGCATATTTAAAGAAAACAACTTCTAAATATTAATCCATAAATGTTTAAGGTACATTAAAGCGTTTGAAAATCATGAGACTTTATCGATCTGGGATTTTTTAGCTGCTCTAGAAAATATCTTCTCCATTTAAACAAATTTTAAAAGTAATTTATTTCTCTCTAAAAACATTTTTTTTAAGGCTTTCGATATTATTTCAAGAAAGTATATTTACATAAAACATTTTCCAAATATTAATTATAAATATATTAAAGCAATTGAAAAAGAGAATTTATTGATTTTATTATCAAGATTTTTCCCGCTGCGTTCAAAAGTAATTTACTTCTAAAAACCTTGTTTTTAAGCAGTTGAAGTTAATATTTTTAAATCGCATTTCTTGTGGCTTATTTTTTGGCAGCCACTGTGCTCTTCTCATTCGTCGGCCGCTGACAAAAGATTTTAAACTTGGCCAAAACAATCATTTATCATTGGCATTGTGTTTGCGTCTGTGTTTGTGCCACGGCGGCATTTCAACGTCACACACAGACACAGTAGGACACGCGTGCTCGCTCACACACACACTAAGGACACACACACACGCACAGATAGAGACAGCGCAGCCCTTTAAAGTAGGCAACGGAATTTTTTGGGTCGCTGCGCGCTTCGCTCAAGAAACTTTATCATCTTTATTTTTATTTTAATTTTGATTTTAATTGTGATTTTCATTTCGTTGGCTTTCTGAAGCTGCGTTCCATTGTTTTGCTTATGCATGCTCGGCTGTACCATATAAATTCCATATAAATTCGCAAATAAATACGTTTTTGCCGTACCTTCCTCAAGAGCGTGAGCCAAACGCTGACTTTTTTCTAATAATATTTATTGTACATATTTCCCAGAAAATTGGCAAAGCATAGCCAAGCATTTATGCTTTCTTTATTGTAATTTTTAATGATTTCTCCTATTTTTATATGGAGTTTTGTAAGCATTTCATTGGAAAAGTCACAAAGACTCTTTATAATTATTTTATTTATTTTACAGAATTTCTTTATAATAAATTTATTTAATTTAAATATTTCAATTATTTAAAAACAATTTTTCCCGAGGACTTTGAGCTGGCTTTATTTTGATTTTGTCTTTAGTTTTGTTAAATAAAAAACCTGCATTCGCACAGGCAGAGCTATTTTGTACCATACAAGTCCAACTTTCTGTCTGTCAGTCCTCGAAGTCAAGCTGTAAATACACACCACAGGCACACCCATACAAACACCCTCACCACACACCTTCACACACTCACAGACAAGCCAGCAATTTGTCAAAAAAAAAAATAAAATAAATACGAATAAGAATGACAAATAATGGCATATAGAGTATAGATATATATATATGCATATATGTTCTTTTCCAGTTTTTCGTTTCTTCGATTTGTGTTTAGTTTGTAACAAAATGAAAGCAAAACAGACAAGAGAACAAATTATAACCGAATTGGCAGCCAAGCGAAAGTCAAGAGTTTGAAAACTAAAATTCTGAATTATTTTCTAGCCCCCAAAACTCTTTCTCTTTATGTTTCGAGCTTTAAGTTTTCTTCAAGAAGCTGAAAATGCTTAAAAATAATTAAACAAAAACAAAACAAAAAACAAAAAAACAAAAACAAACAAATAAATACTTAAATAAAATAACAAAAACAAAAGCAGATGATATGAAACAAAAACAAAAATCATACCGGGAACAAATTTTTTGTTTACAGGGGACTACCTGAAGTGTACAGAGTTCGAGTCCGTGTTAACTCGTAAGATAAAATGATTTACTTTCCCCCCTTAACTTAACCCACACTGACACACACACACACACTGACACACACTCCCACACACGCACACCAAAATACCAAAAGAAGACCCAGTCTGACACAAAACAGATTCTAATAGCCGTCTACTAGCTAGTCCAACTAGATTCTGTCTATAGCTACTGATATCGATGTAACCTCCTCACCCTCGCCGCTATCTCTGTCTAGCCTCTATCTCTATCTCTCTCTCTGTATAAGTCTTTGCCTCTCTTTCTTCGCCAGCTAAGATCTTAACCCCTTTAAACCCCAAGTTTAACTCTATTCCAGGAGAGAGGATTAAAGGCTTCTGCTCTCTTTAGCTCAAGCTCCTTGCCTCTCGTTTTCTCCCTCCCTCTCTGAAAAGGTTCTTCTAAGATCCTTAAGCCTAAGGCCTTTGTCCTTGCCTATAGTTTTATTAAATAAAAAAATAATAATAATATTAATTAAATGATTCTGAAAACCTACAAGCAATGACAAAGGCTTTAAAGAATTGTACAGATTCTTCTGTGCCTTCTTTATATTCTATTGCCCTCTCTTTTTCACACCTTGATCCTCTAGACGTCACACTCTCCCAAATAAACACACACAAATACACACTCGTTCGTTAAACGCCATACACACACACACTCTGTCCGTAGATGTGCATATCTATATATACTACTCGTCTTAGTTACGATAATACCAAACGATTTGTTTTAACTTCTTTGACGTCTTACCAGCTAACTCTCTATCTGTCTCTCTCCTTCTGTTTGCCTAAGTAATATTTGAAGATATATGAATATATATACATATATATACAAAGTACCAAGCTATACTAAATATCGACTAAACTAAACTAAACTAAACTAAACTAAACTAAGCTAAGCTAAACTGAGCTGAACCTGAACTAAACTAAACTAAACTAGACAACCACTCAGCAAAACCGAGTAGCTATAGCTAGCTGTCCCGCTCTCTCAACACTACTTTATATGTAACCGCTCACTCTTACCCACCACCGAGCACAACTGTACCCAGTTGAACTAACTGCTTGTCTTAACCCGTCCAAAGCCGCATTTTATTTGCTTTGCTAGAAGCCCCCCTCTCGTTCTCGTTCTACTTCTCGTTCTCGTTCTCGTATATCCCATATATTTTTATAGTACTCATATATTTTTAGCCAGCTCACTTGATGTACGCTCTCACCCTCTCCCTTTTTTTTGTGTTGTTGTTGCTGTTGTTGGTGTGGCACCACTTGAACCTGATCTCAACTCAACTGCCAACCAAACCACACAGATACAAACACACATACATGTACTCGCACAGTTTATAATACACACACACAACAACACACATGAGAAATCGGGGTCAAAAGAGGCTGGGCCCGTGTGTTTGTTTGCGTTGCATTTGCCAAAATTTTGGGTTTCGTTTTGCAATTTTTTGTTTTCGTTCGCATCATTGTTTTTCGGGGTTCTCTACACACAAATATGACATGTTTCGGGAGCGGAGAAACACACACAAACAGCCGAAATAACAAGCATACCAATTAGCAACAGCACATACATATGCCAGACCGAAGCGTGTTTCCTAGATCCTTGTTATCCTTGTTATGGGGGTCTTTCCAGTCTCGATTTCCATCCGTCCGATGCTTGGTTTTCAGCGAATTAGCCTGCATTAATTAATAATCCTTTCAGCGGAAATTAATATTGTTAGTTGTTGGGCTGAAATGGCAAGGATATTAATTTGCATCCTGTATTTGTTCATCCTGAATCTGCGCTTGCATTCGCGCTTTAATTTCAAGCAACATCAGAATCTTAAGTAGATTTTGTCTATAATAATTTATAAATATTAGTAATACCCCAAAAGAAAGATAAGCTGCTTAAATAAAAAATATAAATAAATTATATAAAGTCCAGAGAGGTTTTTTAAGCTAAAAGCAGAAAAGCATCCTGAATATGCGCTCCCTTTAAGCTCTTTTTCAAGCCTATAATAAATAATTAAAAAATATTATTAATACATACTTTGAATTTGTTGCTTAAAAAAACATAACAAAATTATGCAAAGTCCAGGGAGGTTTTAATAAAAAGCATTAAGCATAATATGTCTCATAAGCACTTTAAATTGTTTGCTTTTAGTGCTTTTTTATTGCACTTTAGTAGGTCACAAACTTTAGTTCAATTAATGGGTATCCGCTAGTCGGAAACCTCAACTCTCCGGGCACTTTGTCTATTTTTTTTGAATTTGTTGATTGTTTGCTCACCAAGTTAAACAACATTTCGGGTCCACACACACACACAGACACAGACACCGACACCGACACAAAGTACAGTGCAGTACGGTAAACACACACAGCAGCCACACAAGCACACAGACACACACTATTACCGCACACCCCCCAGCTCCCCGCTCCACCTGCTGTCTGTGTGTGCGTATGTACGTGTATCTCTTGTAAGCTGAACTCTTTTTACAGGAAAAACCATCAGTTTCTATTGCAAAGGTATTTAAAGCTGCCCCTGCTCCATTCGCTCCCCCCACTCTCTCTCTCTCTCTCTCTCACTTACACACACGCAAATCAAGTACAATAATTACATACACACACACATACAACTCCATAAAGTTTTGCATACATTGAAGCGTGCGAATTGTTGCGAACTGTGCAAAGAGAGAAAAGAAAAGAAAAAAAAACAGGTGGGAGTATAAAAAAAAGTAGAGGAAATGCGAGCGGAGAATATTTCAAAATTCACTTGCGGTGTCTCTGCTTCCTCCTCTCTCGCCCCTCTGCCGGTGTCCCCCTGCTGCTGTCAGAGCCGTGCTTGCACGTGCATATTAAACACATTTTATTGTCACACGCACACCACGGGCAGGGGAACTCACACAGGCACACTTGCGACACGCCACACGGAGACACACACAAGCTCGCACACACACACACACGCTGACACTTGGTTGAGGCAGACATTTTTTGAAGTCGCGAGTTTCCGGCGTCGTCGGCCATTTTGTGGCAACATTGCGCGTTTAATTTAAATTGCTTTGGCGTTTTCATTTCCTTTTTTACGAGTGTGTAGTCCTTGCCCCCTCCCTGTCCCGGTTCCCTCTGTCCCTCTTCTTCTGCTTTATGCCTCTGACTCGTTTGTTGCCCTTCTTCTTGGTTTCGTTTATTTATTTATTTTTTGTTAGTTTGCGCTTTGTGGCTCGCTTATGTCTCACTCTCTCTTCCGGTACAGTTGTGTCTCACTGTACAGTGGCTTTGCGCGAGTAGCTTCCGCTCGCTCTGTCGCTAGCTAGATCTCTTTCCCTATCTTTCTCTTACTGTGCCTCTCTCTCTCTCTCGCTCTCTCTGTGCTTGGGAGTCCTTTCATGGCTGTGCTTCCGTTTCACCTGCGCTTGCCACTCGCTCTCACTCGCTCGCTAGTCACTTGCTCTCGTTATTACTCTTTCTCGATCACCCGCTCACCCGCTCACCTGCTCACTATCTGTCTCTGTCTTGCATTGGTCAACCGTGTCTCACTCTGTCACTCTCTGTTTAGTTCTGATTAGCCTTTTCGTTTTGCCTCACCAATTGGCATTCTCTGTCTTACTCTAATTAGTTGAATGTTCTCGTGTGTAAAAGTGAAAGACACACGAAACTCAGCACCAACAAAATTGACTTATCGATCATGTACTTGCTTTATTTGTACACATCTCTCTCTCTCTACGTAAATCTTGATGTAAATGTCTATACGATACGCATTGAACATACAGATTACCTAAATGGAACTACGATTACGGATTACGATTATTAATTGTTCTCTTTGTGCTCTCTCTTTCTCTCTCTCTCTCTCTGTGATCTCTCTTTCTCTCTGTCTGTTTCTCTCTCTCTCTCCCTCTGGTGTGAACTTCTCTTTCGTACACTTTGTTTATTTGTGTGCTGGATGTTCTTCCAATCTCTATACTGACAATCGCAACCCATGACTCTCCTAATTCTCTCTGTACACATCGCACCCCTAGCGTGTCGCAGTACTACGAATTCTCCAAGGATCAGGACTACATCTGCTCGACGCCCAATGACTCGGGAATGCATCTCTGTGGCAACTTTCCGCCCTACCGTATTGGCTCAATGGTTTGCAATGGTAAGTTCACCCCAGTCCCCGCCATCCCTTTTCGTCCTTGCCAATTACATTAACTTTAAAGCTAAATGAAGTGCAAATTGCGCTGTAATCAAATTTGATGGCATTTTTAATTGCTCTCTCGCTGTCGCTTAATGACAGCCAGAGTCAACCGAAGCAATCACAATTACAACAATACGCTTTCCGCTTTTCCGTACCTCCAGAGGAGGCCAAGCTGTTTGACTTGAACGAGCCGACGAACACGTCCTGCGTCAACTGGAACCAGTACTACACCATCTGTATGCCGAAGGGCGAGAATCCCTTTCAAGGCACGATTTCGTTCGATAACATCGGCATGGCCTGGGTGGCCATATTTCTGGTAAGTTTTACAATAAGTATCTAATCTCGCAGATATTTTAACTGTATTTACAACATGACCTATGATCCCCACCTACTCCTTTAATTGACTTACCTTAAATACAAGTGAATTGTGTTCCTTGTGTATCCCCTTGGTTGGCAATTAGCTCTCAACTTTGTTCAACAAATAGCAACAGGCGACAATCTGCGTTAGAGACAACAACAAAATGCTGCATGCTAATTCGGTGAAAACTCCCCCCGAGTCCTGTTTTCCCTAAACTAACAAAACAAAACGCCATCAATTTGCATTTCCATGCGAAACGAAAAAGGGGACGTGAATGGTGTTGGGGTTGAAAGTGATGCCGAAATGGATGCCACCACTTGAAATGGACTCCTCGCCTCGAGGGGCAGAGGCCTTAATTGATATGCCAATTACATGGCGCACACCGCCAGCGAATCAATTGATATGCAGGTCAAATGATGTAATTAAGCCGAAATCAAGTGCACATTAAGCTATGAAACAGCGCGAGGCATCGATTTCATGACCAAAATGGGGAGCTTAGGATTTCGGCAGGATGGGTGATCCAAAGTTTAAGAAGTCTTAAAAGCCTAAGAGAGAGAGGGTTATTCATTATTAGTTTTCATCTTGGAGAAACTGTGGGATACAGACACTGGTTATTGTTTTGTTTATTCTCTTAAAAATCTTAATTAAAATATTTAAAATATATAAAACTCAAAAGAAACTAGGCACACGTTTTTACAAGTCTTTACAAGTCTTTACAAGTCTCTTTAAGCTTTAGCCCGTCAGAAGTTAGACTTTATTGTCCTCATGTCAGCTGCACACATTGCGCATACGTGACGTGGTCCATCCTAATTGTTCTCTGACCAATGACGGGGCGTGAACAATAAAACACCCCTCTCTTTCCACACACTCGTACATTTTGTATAAATGATGTATGTATATTTTTGCAGAGCGCACGCTAATTACGGTGAAATATTTGTTGGATTTGCAGGTCATCTCACTGGAGGGCTGGACGGACATAATGTATTACGTGCAGGATGCGCACAGCTTTTGGGATTGGATCTACTTTGTGCTGCTGATTGTGGTGAGTGCCCGGACGGGTGGGGAGTCAGTGGGTTAGCGGGTCACGGGTCACGGGTTAGAGGCCATGTCTGGCTCGCTTTGATCACGAATTGAATATTTAATTGCGGACCTGGCTTAAAGTGGGCTCCCCCCTGCCTTTCGCAGACTAATTGAGCTCCAAAAAGCCTGCCTCTAGGTGTGGCGATTGTTGTTGGCCGAAAGTATGCTAAAGCAATTTGGCAATGTAAATAAGTAAATTACTTTTAAACTATGGCCACACACGCAACACGAACGGCCAGGATAGAGAGAGCTAGAGCGGATTCTGTGGCCGGGCAAAGTTTGTCTACGAAAAATGCTATGAATTTCATGATGATGCTGCTGCCTGGCAACATGTTGCAACGCAGACAGCCGACACGACAGCAGTCTCTTTGTCCTTTCCCCCCACTTTTCCCCAATTTATCCTCCGCCTGGGACTGTCCTTTTTGGCCAGTGCCATCTTCGAGTGGACTCCAGTCTGTTGTGCTGTCATTTGCATGGCAGGATTTGTGCTCAGGTGTCCTTGGACTAATTAAAAGCCTTTATGCCACACGGACTCAGACACAGACAGAGACACACACATGGGAAAATTTCATTATTTATGTTTGAAGTTTTCTCGAGCCCGCCCTCTCCTGCTGTCCCCCTCTGTCCCTCTCTGTCTCTCCTTTAGCTCCGTCTCTGTCTTTGTGGCTGTTCATTTCGTGTGCAAAATGATTTTACTCTTGTTGCCAACAACTTTTGGTATGCAAATAGTTTTCCTATTGGAGGGAAATTGCTTATTTATGTTTTATGCATTTTCTGCCAAGCTCACGAGTTCCAAATTAGAAGCGCCGTCTTTGTTTCTGAAATATGTTTTCAATTTAAAGTTGGACAACATTTCGAAAAGTAATAGCACTTGTTTGCCTTGGGAACTATGTTTGTACATTATCCTTGGCACAATAAACTCTAAATATCTAACAAAAAATAATACTTAAATATTTATATATTTAGGGAATTTTATATTTGATTTTCTTTGTTTGGGTTTCTTCCTTAATTTAAGAGGAAATTACACTTGCTTTGCTGATAAATTTTCCATGAAAACCAAGGCTAATTTATACAAAAAATCGCATGCCAAAAAATTTCACACATGTGCACTTATAATTCCCAACTGGTTCTAGCATTTCCGGAATGAAGCGACAGTGCCTGGCCTTGGTGGTGACCACATGTTAATGTGTTTGTGTGTGTTTGTGCTCTTACATTGTGCTATTACATAGTTAATTAACCTAAAGGTACCTCGAATTTCTAAATATACAAGCGGAAAGTAGCCTTTTTAGGGCGATTTTAGGTAAACATTTTTATGAGTGTAGAATTAACATTTTAACTTACTAAACGATTGAAATTATTTTACATTCATCTCTGGCCGTTACAATAATTTTCCCAGCAGCTTTACCTTCAAACTAATCCTCGAAGTCGGCGGAATCGAAACTTTAGCGATTTCAAGTTTTTAAGATCGGCTTCTTGGCGGACTTGTAAGTCCCAAGATGACCACCAGGTGACGGCTGCCGATCCCCCAGCTAATTGAATTTAAGTGGCTGGCTGAAAAGGTCCTTCCCCAAGGACCCATCAGCGGGTGAGAGTGGGGTGTGTTGGCATAAACAAAAAAGGCTGAAGAAAACTTTCAGTTTGCATTTGTCGCTGGCAGCAATGAAAACGAAAACTTTTAAACGGAAATGCGAAAACTTTTGCAGCAACTATACAAAGCGCCACCTGCCGGGGCGAACCCCAAGCCGAGAGCACTTATTTCTCTTAGTCGCTTGTATACCCTGCAATTATAGAATAAGGGTCCTTTAGTCTGCAGAAATTAAAGAAAAACTCCCTACTTGAGCCATGGTAGTGATTTTTAATTTAAAATATTATTAAACAAGTATTTCCTATATTCCAGGCTAGTATAGGGCATCTCATAGTCTATTTAAGACTTTCTTCTTTAACAAAAATGCTTACTTATCTCTGATATCTTTTCACTACCCACAGATTGGTTCGTTTTTCATGATCAACCTGTGCCTGGTCGTCATTGCCACACAATTTTCGGAGACCAAGAAGCGTGAGATGGAACGGATGCGGCAGGAGCGGGCTCGGTACACCTCCACATCGACCTTGGCCAGCAGCACGAATAACTCGGAGCCGGCCACCTGCTATGCGGAGATCGTCAAATACATTGCTCACCTGTGGCGGCGCTTCAAGAGACGAATGTTAAAGAAGTACAGATTATATAAGTATGCTGCTTGTACCTTTTAATTTCATTCAATTATGTCTTTTGTTGGTACTTTTAGTTTCCGGTTTCCGGCTTCCGTTCCCTTCCCAAGACTCTCTCTCTCTCTCTCGTTGTCTCCTCTGTCTCTGAAAATATCTCACTCTGTGAATCTGTTTGTATTTTGTTTTTTTTTTGTGGTCCATCAACCGCCAAGCTCCAAAGAAAAAACGAGATAAAGCCCTAGGCCTTAGTCACTTGAAACCTGATTGATTGATTGATTTCTAACCCATTAAAGCGAGTAGTTAGCTCACAAATGCTCAGGGAAAATTCGAGCAGAGAACAAGGACTTTTTCTTAGAAAAGAAATTTCAAAGTAAAATTCCAAAAAAA
>JAEIIL010022943.1:0-24485 GCA_018905715.1 Drosophila lini
AACTGTAAACATTATAAGTATAGGTAAAATGTAATAAAATAATATCTGCAAGGGTATATATACTTCGGCGTGCCGAAGTTAGCTTCCTTTCTTGTTACATTTTATATTCCTGAGGTATTGTATTTACAAGATTTCGTTTGTGTGTAAATTACTGCACAGCAGCCGAAAAGTATGCCGTACTCGGCCTAAGTGTCTTGTATCATTCTACTAACCTGCATCCCACATCCCAGCCATCCGATTATCATAATAACCCACGTTACTAACCCTACTAATGCCGCACCTGCCCCGTGCCCCGGGCACATGCCATTTGCACCATATCCGTATGCTCCGCCGTGTCTCATCTTCGCTCTACCCCGAATCTCCGCAGGAGCGTGGCCTGCAGCTGTTCCTGCGCTACGGATCCCGGTGGGGCATGGAGGCCCTGAGGGGATTGGTGGACGTGACGCCCCTGGAGCCGGGACGCCACTGCGGACAGTTCCAGTGCCCCTGCCAGTACATCAAAGAGCACCTGCAGTGCAAACCGCGAGGCAAGTTCAAGTGTTGCAATTTTGTGCATTGGGTGATGGCATCTGAGCGCTACGACAGCGACAGCTAGAGCTTGTTGAATGTTTGTGTGCTATAACTAAAGAATTTACCGCGAGCTGTTCTAGAGGCTTTGCTCCTAATCCTGTATGAATTTAGCCCAGTTCCTTGGCCCAAACCGACCGTTTGTAAATGCAGTCGTGAAAATACCAATAAGCTACCAGAAAACTAATTTGCCAAACGTGTGCATTTTCTATATTTTTGCTATTGATTAACTCTCTTTCGTTTCAGATGTCAGCCCCTAGGGCTGTGGCAAAGTCTGGTAGTTTTTGGTATCTCTCCCTTCTGCCTCTCTGAATCTCATCTAACTTTCTTACTTCTGTGTCTAAGTTAACCCAGCAATACGATTCCAAATTTCTGACCAACCGTGTTTCTTTATGCTCTCAAAATTTACATTAAACAGTTGCCATAAACAGCATTGGCCAAGTAGTTTGGACCCGATTCCCCTTGTTTGGTGGCTAGACAGTAAACTGGGTGTTGGCCCTATAAAACCCTAATCCCCCACACGATTACAGTCGATGAAAATATTACACACTAAGCCGTTTCGATATTATTCCAATACCACAAATTATGTACTTACCAAACGCAAGCGAGTGAATTTCTTATTAACATAAGTCTTGTAAATGATTGTCCATATACGTATTATCTTGTTGGTGTCACAAATAAATGTCTATATGTGTGTTAATAATGAACAGTCTTTTATTAACTGTCATGCGTTGCCTAATGATTCTATATGTTAACTCTCGTTGAACGCCTCTTACAGGTTATCCGTGTGGTTGCATTGTCTATGGTTCGGACCCCAGTTTTCAGTATCGTTACTAGATATGTTGTGCCCCATTTTATCATTTAACCCGATTCCGGAAATCTGTGTGTGTTCAGATACTGCAATTTATTAAGTTATTGTCATGTAAGGTGTGCAAAATAAATAAAGAGTTCTTCCGCATTTTTAGTATGCTTGCAAGTCGAAACAAAAAAGCAAAGGGGGAAATATTTGCACTGTTAGCAAGACATAGTATAAACTCTATACTATATAAAATAAAATTAAAGCAATAAAAACTATTTCTATCGATATGGTATAAAACAACTTTGTGGGTAGAAGGCATTATCTGTATAGTAAACTGCAGCGATTACATATGCTTTCAAAAAGATCTACGACTTTAACATAATGATGCTGCTGCTCAGGCGATCTGAAAGACAAATAAACCCATGAAAACATATAAATTTTTTTGTGGGGTAAATAAAAAAAAGTAGCAAGTGTTAATTGTACCATCTGCTTAAGTTTCAAAAGGACATAATAACAATTTTCCAATTTAACAACGTTCTTTCCTCACAGGATATTCAGCTTAAAAAATTATAGGTCATATTTATGACCTTTCAGTTATAAAACGCGATGTGTTGGTTATTCATGAGGAGAACTCCCATTCCTTTTCATCCCACTTTGGGGGCTTTCTGGGCCGTGTGCCCGTTTAACTATTATTGCATTATTCTTTATTGCATAATTCAACTTAATGTTTTGCCGCATTTTAGCCACATTCGTTCCGCAAATTGTGGCGAAAGTTCCGCCGTGCAGGTCGCCCATTTGGTGGAGTTGCATGTGTAATGAGCCATTAACACAGTGCCGCATTTCGGGACATTTCATTTTAATGAATTTCGGCCATCTGAAAGCCCTAATTTTAATAACATCTCTGCATTCAAATTAGGTGCGAGGAGTTTGTATCTGTGTTGACTGCAGATCCTGAGGCTCAAGGTAAGTACGGTTTTCGTCCGGTTTTCTCACCCAATTTACAATATGACCCCACCCCGCCCCGAACACAACAGCATTAAAAACAAAAGCCGATTTCGCGCTCCAATAAAACAAATTTAAACTCTTGCGGCAGAGGCGGCGTGTGGCCGGAATGCACCATTAAATTTGCCAAAACTCACTTGCCACGAAGCTCTCCAGCAACTCGTTAACCCAACTGCACTCCAGTCCAAAGCGAGCCAAACGTGGCGCAGACCCGGCCAAAGGCATTCTGGCACCAGGGGCGCGTAAACTAATCGCAAACAAACAAACACTCGCACTCAAACCACTCTAGCCCCACACAATCATTACGCTCATTCCCGAACCAGATCCGGGGCTCATCAAAGTTTTTCCTTCCACGCTGCCGTTGCTGCTGCTGCTGCTGCATTTTTCGGAAATTCAATTCATTTGTGTAATTTTCATTTGAATTACAGCCATCAAAAGTGCCATGGTGAGAGGAGGGGCGCCCATTCCGGTGGGTGTGGCAGCCGTTGATGGCCCAAACTTGCAGGGGTTCCAAGGAAGAATGCGAAGCTGGTTTCTCTGACGAGGAAAAATATTTGTTGTTGTTAATTTATAATTACTAAAGTTCTTGTCTTGCAGGTTTTCTAATTTTGTCCTAATGATTAACCATTAAACATAAATTTTTGCATGCATTGTGAATGTGATTAGTTATGTAATTTGTTATTTTATATTCCGTCATTGGAAACTATCAATAGCTGCCTGGAAAAAGGACCCTTAGAGCAACTTAAACACTATGAATTCTTTTTCCAATTCACCTACACTCAATATATATTAATTTTTTTATATTTTTTCAAGTAGATGGTAAGAGTATCCAAGAAATCGTTTATAGGCTAACCCCAAATCGTTGTTATTTATTGTTTTTTGCGTATTTTTTTCCTGTCGACGCTGCCGTTGTCGTTTTTGCATTTATTTTGCGGCTAAAACTTTAATTGAGTTTTAAACCATTTTGCTGGTCGGTGCAATCCCCGCTCCCATCCGGATTGTTTATGGGATTTTTTTTCCAAGCTGGGCCGTACCGAAAGGGGGTTTAGAGTTAGGCATGGGCTCCAGCCTTTGAGTGATGAGTTTCGACTGCAAATGTTTTTCCTTACTTTTTAATTCCTCTTTTTTTCCTCCTTTCTGGAAAACTCTACTTCCCTTTTTTTGAGTAAATGCCTTAATTCCTTTTTTTACATTTTATTGGAGTTGTATTCGTTGAAAATAAAATTATAAATAACTATTTGCGGAAATATAAAACCTTTTTATGTTAATTAAAATCAAAATAAAAAATTAATAAATTACCTTTTTATGTTATTTCTTCTTTTTGGCAGACAATGTCGTATGTAACAGTGGCCATAAAGGACGCACCCCTTTTCGGCACACACATACATATGCATACACTTACACCTCTAATAAATATGGCATTAAATCCTTTTTGACAACAGGCACCGGCGAGATACCGAATAGCGTTGCCCGGACCATCTATCATCATAAAAATAAACCGGACAGAGACCAACAGGAACGTGCTATCCGCCCGCAGCCCCTCTGGTGGCGCCGGAGCATTAAACATGAAACCGTTGCAGGATCGCGGATGGGACGGTGGGTGGCGTTCGCCAGCTCCCTGGGCCACAATCAACATCATTAACGCGTGCTCTAAAAGCCATTTATTTAGTGGCCAATGCGGACAGGCTGAGCCATGTTAAAAATGCTCAGAGGCCGGGCCCGCTCGCATCGAGTGTGGGAAACTATAAATTCAACGCTTTTAGCATAATTGCCGGCGCATGTGCGTGTCGCTCCAGAGACGCTCGAGCTGGAGCCAGAGCGTTATGATAAGTGGCCGCCGAAGGATGTAAGCGTCAACACTGGCGAACGTTAAGTTATGCCCTCCATCCGGCCATTACTCGTCCGAATCCTCTTGTTGGCTAACCGCTCATATTACCGGGCCGGGTAATTGCCAGCCCCATCTCCGCCTGACCTTTATCAGAATATTTTACAGCTTAATAAACTCAGGGGCTAAGACGGCGGACTGCTGGTGTTTAACCCTTTTATGACATCAAACACTCGAGAGGCGAACGGCACTAGCCCTGGATATTTATCGCTTGTCTAATCGAAGCAAATCAGGCCAGCCGGGCGGGCTGTGGAAATGGGCTCAATGGGGCGTATGCGTGATTTATGCGTTTCAGGCCTGTCTTAATTGCCGCAAATATGCGTGCAGGCCCAATGAAAATTAACATAACTCAAGTAAGATGGATGCGAAAGCGAAATGGTAGAAATATGTACTCGTACGTGAGTATATTGGAAGAATTAAAGAAGCACTTTTAGGTGCACTCTATTGCCAGTCATAATCTGAATAACTGCCTTTTAAACTATCAAACATGTTTTACCTGTGCTCCTTATGAATTAATCACTTTAAAGGAACTCGAAAGAAAAACAATAGTTTTCACGAAAAGACTATAAGATTTCTGATTTCCAGAGTTGTAAACTGGTTGCAAATTGAGTTGCTTTAACTGTACTCTGCCCTGATTGAGCCTGGCTCGATTGTGCACCTGTTTGGGCCAACAAGTGTGAATTAACAAGGACACCGAGGCACAAGTTCACTCACACATACATATGTATTTGCACAGGAAATGTCCTCCACGTTTGTTCTCCTTGGACATTTTTGTTCATCTCTCCGTCGCAACGCTTGTGTTGACGCAGATTTAATTACAATGTTGGTGCCGCATTCACGTTTATGCCACTTGCAACTTGGACTACACAGTCGCCTTTATTGTTGCTGCCTGTGTACACAGCTCCTGGCAGGCGCGGAGTGGCAATGGGCGCCTTTCCCCCGGCGGGGAGTACTAGCTGCCGCTTTTGTGTAACAACAAATATCCTCGGCGCTGAGCAGCCACACATATGGCTGACTCCACAATTCCCCCTCGGTCTCAGTCTGCCTTGGCTGATGCTACTTGTATGCACTTTACAAATTGAATTTTCCACTTGCATTCGTCCCAGGATCGTTCCACTCGCAAAAGTTGTGTAAAAACAAAAGAGACAAGGCGACGAGCCTGATGGGTTTTCACTTGACTACCTTCACCTTGTGAAATCCATTTTACTCTTTGGGATTTTTTATGAAAAATGGATTTAAATATGACCTATTTTTGTAGTTTATTTTTCGTAATGCTAATTTAATAAATTAATATTCTTATTATTATAACATATATACTTAGTTCCTATTCTCGACATTGACAAGCTGATAACCATAGGTTATTATACTTAATGCTAACTGGGAGTGTATCTAACGACAGACAAGAGAAATCATCTCCTAATACTTACGGTCTTATATATATCCTTGAGCACTTCATCACCAGATGTGCATTTGTCCGTCTATGTATCTGTCAGTTCAAATAAGTTAAGAGATCCCAGAGATTATACAAGGGCGAACGGAAAGTTATTATGAAGTATCAATTGAATTTTTAACAAGTGGATTAATATGATGGTTGTTATTGCACAATGCTGTCACCTCAGTTTGTCAAATAGTCGATCCAAAGTAATCGTTTTTAAGGTAAAAAATATTTAATTGTTTAATAAACTGGATTCCAATTAATATTTAGCTAAGAACAGAGAGGTTCAGCTCACTCCAACAACAATACATATTATAATTGTATAATATTATGTTGACAGTTGCGCTTTATTACTTATTTTCTTTATTATCCACCAAAGTAGAACTGACTACAATGCGTTATTCAGCTGGCCTCTATGCTGGCACTGCTAATTGCTTGGAAATTTTGCTCATTTCCACACGAAGGAATTCCAAAATGGCAACCGCAACAATTTCTGTGGATCTGTTGCATCTACTGCTGCAACAATTCCTATAAGCAAGCTGCAACAAAAGCCGAAAAAGAGAAAAATAGGTTTGGCCTGGTTTTTCGTAAAGTCTGTGCTTGTGCACGCATTTATTCTTTTTTGTTTTCCTTTGTAGCCTGGCTTCTGTTTTTATCTTTATTTTTCTTGTCGTTTTTTAAGCTCCTGAATATGTGGGCAATTAGGTGCGATTCCAGGACTGGCCGAGTGGTACCTGAAAACTATGGGCAATAAGAATGTATATAAAAATATTAATGTATCGCGCAACTCTTTATGTCACAAATACGGTCCACGACTCCCCCTCTCTCTACATTTCATTTCATTCTTCTGCTTGGTTTCTTGCGGAAAATTCCATAATTGCCCCGTGTCCGGAAGCTGGTTATTTTCGTTGCCACTGAATAATAGTTGGCCTCCTTGGTTCGTCCCTGAAAAAGAATTACTTCAGGCTGAGTGTCGTTTTTTGTTGTTTTATTTTTGCTGTAAACTTTTGCGTACATTACATACAAATATGTCACATCGATATGCCTCACTTATTCACATATATAGAGCTCAATACATGTATGCGTACGAGTATGTATGGTATGACTAGGTATATGTATATATATTATATTTAATGCTTTACTCGTCTGAGCTTCTTACGTAGGCTTAAATAAATAGTTCTCATTAAATTTCAACAGCAATTCGATTTCCTTTATTTGCCGATTGTTTTTGGTTCCCTACATGTAAAGATATACATATTTTAATCAAGTAACATTTTAACATTATTTTTAACTTTTATAATGTGTGGCAATTATTTACAAATGAAAATTATATTAGAGCTTGGATAACTTTCATTTAATTCTTTGCTTCTCCATTAGGCTTAGGCATTAGTCAAAGTTGTCACAGTTTATACAAAGAGTTTTCTGTCATATTTACAGCGTAGATTCATTATAATTATTTAATACTCGTTAACGATTATATTTCTTAAATATTTACATCGAAACGTAGACTCGAATTCCAAATATCAACCAAGGGAACGAAAAATCAATAGTCATGAAATCCGATATTTTGTGTAATGTTTTTTATATATTAAATTAGAGACTAAACAAATAAAATGACATAAAGATGTAATTTAATTAATGATAATTTCGTAAACAGTTTAATTTGCTTTGTGCCTGTATCAATTATGCTGAGGGGGTTCTTTATACATCCAATAAATAAGTTAATTTAACACTTTTTGCTTTGCTATTTTGTGGTTCACACTTTTTACCATTCTCAGTTCTTATTTTAAATTTCTGCTAAATTTACTATGTAAATTCGCTAGGTATGGGTATGCGTAAATACTTTCATCTAAATGCAAATTTGATTAACCGTTTTTTCCGCTTCGTTCCATAGTTTATTATATATATTTTTTTAGCCCATAATCAATTTATTTCCACTTAATTGGATCTATTATGGCGGACACATGTTTGCTTTAACAAAATTGCGTCTCTTTCCTACAATTGATCTGGAAAAAAGGGGGTTGGAAGGTCTAGAAACAATTTAAACTGGCTCATCAGAGTCAAAATAAAGTTTAGAAATTAATATTTTACTAGGGTATCTTAAGAGTAAAGTCAATTTTGTAAAATTGTAGGTACCTACATGGTATATTTCATATGCTCTGTTTGTTTATTTTGATATTGATAGCTACGAGTGTTGTTCCGCCTATTCCTTCGATTCGCCTCGCAATCAACTGGCGTTCTCTACCAGCTTTTTTTTTAGCACGATTTTCATTTTACGCTCTAATATAAACATATCTATCCCTAATACTATGTATCCGTGTGTTTTTGTGTGTATACTCGCTGCTGCAGTTGTCCAGACTGATTTTTCTGTGCCTTCGTAGCAGTTTTCGTCCTTGTCCTGCTCCTGTTCCGTCTAGCCACGGTTTGATTTTATTTTCCAAGCTTCTCTTGTGCCCCAAATGAGTTCCTTTCTGCCTTTGCAATTATTTGATTTCATCTTGAAAACTTTCGAACGCGGGGTACTGGGAGTGGGTTTGGCGGGGCTCTGCTCAGTGCGGTGTATTTTGCGACATCCTTATTACCACGAGTGGCCCAAAATGTGCACATTAAATGATGCCTGTGCGTTGTGCTAATAGAAAATGGGGCGATGTGGCTGCCGATAAAATGCAGCGGCATTGGCAGCAACCGAACAAAACAGCCAGCCAATATTACTATGCAAATGAGCATTGGCCATTGCCACTGCCACTGCCGCTGCCACTGCCACTTCCACAGCCATTGCCACTGGCGTTCGCATAGGCGTTGGCATTGCGAATGCTGCGTTGACGCGCCACACGGCGTATGAGCAATGTGAAATATGCGCGATGGCCGCGCCCACAATGGCGGCCTGATGGTGATATTGTTGCTGCCGCTATAACTTCTGCTCTCCCAGCATCCAGCCAGCGCGGTGCTATCGCTGTTGACAACGGTCTCCGGTGAATTGGGCCGGTCCTCCGTATTACTCATACGCCACCGACCCGGCGATGCCAGCGATAACGTCGACAGCCAGAGCGAGTGCTGCGCCGCCGGCAGAGTCGGCAGAGCGCTCGATAAACGTTTGAAAATCCCAAATGATTGCGTTTTAATGCCGCGCATTATTTTAGCAAGTAGATTATGCTGCGCCAGTGAGCCTGCAGAATTGTGGAATGCTCCGGGCGGATTACGCACGGGCGTTTGATTGTTATCGCCATTGTTCCCAGCATGGTTGCCTGTGGGAGCACAAAGAGAGGGAGAGAGAGACAGAGAGAGAGAGAGAGGGTGGCATGTAGTAATCAGTTTTTTGGTTAGTCGGGTTTATGTTTTCATTTATTTTGTGCGTTCGACGAGCCCCGAACCGGCGCTGGATACATTATTATCAGGGGGCTGCTGTAGACGTGGGATTGGAAATGGTTTTGGGTGGCATTAAAGAAAATTACTCTCCCCTGCCCGAAAGTATGCTCTGCATTAAATAGTTCGTTGAGTGCGTTCTCGGGCTGGCTTATTTATTGATTTTGTTCATTGACATTCGGTGAAACGGATAACAGACCACAGGTTGGGTTAAGGGTTTAAATGAAAGCGAGTCCCATTTTTGTCATATTTTTTAATAAGAAATTTGTCATAATAAAAAAAGATTACAAATATTTTCATAAAAGCAAACTTCTTATATGCACTATGAATTAGTATTTAAAATATATTGTTTGATGCACTAGTCTTTCCATCAGTATCGAAGTTATGTAGGGACTGGAAAGCTATATCTTTTACTTTAAATTCAATTTTTTCAGAGTTCATAACTTAAAACGACAATTATGAAAGGTTCCTGCAGTCTTAAATAGCCCCTAGGGAAAGCTAAACTTCTTGCCATATGCTCTTAGAAAACATTTTGAAAAATTCATAAATGGAACAACATTATTTAATAGAATGATAAGATTAATATGGAGGAATTTTGCAAATTCCCAGAATATTAAGGATGACAGTGTATTCTACTGTAAACTATAGCTGTCCTGTATCTTTTGACTGGTCTTCGAACACCACCACTTTGGACCGGCTTACAAGGACTCGTTGTTGTATGCTACTTCCTCACAACGTCAGGGCTTGGGAGGAGCTTTCGGACAGCGATTACTTGACAATATTTCACTGTTCTTTGTGGGCCGCTGTCTCCGGCTGATTGAGTGCCTTTGTGGCTGTTTCCCTCTGTTGGTTTTTATGCACGTCATTGGCCGCACTTTGTTGACCGCACGTCTATGCCTGATGTACGGCAGAAACACGGAGTTAGAGTTTAAGCTGAAACCGGAGCTGGGGACAGAGTAATAATCACATCAACTTCAAAAATCCTCCACTAATTGGAGCTATCCATTAATTTCCCTCTAATTTGCACCCCTCATGGGTACTCGACCACGGTGAAAGTCCTTTGTTGCGGGTGAGTGGGGCTGCGAGGGGGCGGCCTTTGGGGGCTATTAAATATATTTTATCTGCTTTTAATCTTTTGGCGCTTGGCTTTTCGTCAGCTGACCCCATAAATAACCGCAAATTGGCCTTTAAGAGAACATTCCCCTGGCTCTGAATCGATTTTTGTGTGCGCGGGATCAGTTAGAGTCATAAATATAAAGTGATAGATGCCACACAACGGGAGTGAGTTAAGTCAAGCAGGCAGACCACTCCAATCCGTTCACCCAAAACGAAATTGAATTGTCTGCGAAAAGTTATGGGCCTATGTCCCGAATCAAAGTGCGGACTTAAAGCCAGTTGAATAGGCTTTTATTTGGCATTTCTCTAGATCAGGTATATTAAAGTTTGCCTCCAGTTGACTTAGGACAAAATATATTTATTTTTATTAGGGTAAAAAATAAAACAAACTATTTATTTGGTATTTTTGCAGCATTCTGGTGCTTATAAGGAAATCATTTAGCTAAGTACCCGATGCGAACAGAATCATTGGGGAATCCTTCCGATTCCATAAGCCCACTTCAAAAGTGTTGCCAGCGGAAATCCCCCAAGTTCCGACCCGCATATAGATGGATGGCAGCCTGCCTGAGAGTGTTTATCTTTGCCTGCTGCTTAAAGAGCTGGTAAAAATGTGCCACCTATTCCCCTTGGCATTTGACTGATGTCAGCGGCACAGAGAGGGGGCGGAGGGAGGAAGCTGGAGTCGTTGCCCGCATTCACGCCTGATTGAGAGCACATGGAAAAGGTGTCACTGCGACAGCCAGACGATTTTGATGGCATATTTCATTTGATGCGAGGCAATAAATATTTCCGCTTTGGCCCGGTTTTTGTTTTGTCACATCCTTTCTGCCATTCGGCTGTTTTGCTTCGTACCTTTTTGATATTTTATTTATAAGCCGCGACGATTCGTGGAGAAATCAACGTCGAAACTGCCAATCGACAATCAATCAAAAAAGCATTTCCCATCGGGATTTTGTGGCACACTTTGCCTGCCCTTTGTTTTGAATAAAATATGGAATGCCAATATTATTTTAAGTTCTCTTATTAAAATAAATGTATTTTTCTGTGTCAATATTTCTACAGTTGGAGTTTTATAATATTTTTGAATTTATTTAGATTTTTGGACACCGGAAAGGTTAAAGGTTGTAAAGTCGTCCATTTGAAAAATTTTAGTTGTTATGCATTAACTTCTCGTTTTGTTTTTCTTAATCACAAAAGGAATTTGGAGATGATTTAGAGATTTTAATATAAGGAAATTATATTTCAATTCTCTTAAAAAATATTTCAATCAAAGCAAAGGGCTACAATGTATTTAGTCTTGTGTATTAAGGCCTTATAGCATTAATTATGAAAATTGTATATGTTTAGTGTATCTTCGCTAGTGTCCTTCTCATCAACTCCCTTTGAACGGCTCCTTAGATTTCTTCCCCAAATCATCCCCTAATTGCATCTCTGGCTAAGCCTCTTCATTAAGCTTTTTGTCTGCGCCGCCGGCGAAGCCAAAAACTTGAAGCACCAAAGTCCAATGTTGAATCAATAAAGTCAACGGCCCTCCAAGAGAAAATCCTTTCGAAGCCAACCCTTTCCCCAGACGCCCAGATACCCGGCTCTGCCACCGGCAGACTCTCCCACAATGAGCAGACATTTTGTCTGTTCTTTTTTGCATTCTCCGCTTTTCTCCCATTTGGCTGCTTGCAATGCACGAATGCCTCCGGATCCAGGACCCTGGCCAGGATCGGGTATGGGCGCCACGCCCCTCTGGGGCAGTTCGGGCTTCAGTTCATTAGTGCAGTCGGTTGGACGGCATTTTACGGACGCGTGCCTTAAATAATTGCATTTTAAATGCAATAAACACAAGTGGAAATAAGACCGAAAAAAGGGAAACCGAATAATTCAAGTTGGTTGTTTCGGTTGGTAATTCAATAAGGATTAAGAGCGGCCGGCAGAAAATTTGAAAAGCCAATGTTTATGGCTAATTTGCCGGCTGCGGTCGGTTCCCTGTTCTCTGTGTGTATTTACAGTCACTGTCATATCCGGAGGTCGTTTAGCCGCCAAATTTGACAGCCCATAAAGCGTATGCAACAGGATGTGTGCCCTCCCGCACCTCCGCTTAGAGTCTCATTCGCAAACATGGGGTAGATTTGCAGCCAGATGGACTTTGTCGCCGCCATCGCCAGAATGTCAGTGTCAATCAACAATGTCGCTAGTTTTTATTGCTGTTCCCCACTTGTTGTTGCTGCCCGATGTCGTTTTTATTGCTGCAAAAAGTATTTGACTTGCAACAGAAGGGATCAACACTGAACCGCAAACACGAAGCGACAGCATCGGGTTAAATGTCTAACCTCCGTTCGAATTGGGAATGGAATAAAGTGCATTTATGTACATTTATTTTCAATTTTTTGTTTTTACACTGGCACTTTAATTAAACGGTTTCGTAAATTTCCGACTGCGGCTTTAGAGCGAAAGCTTAAATGGAGCTTTTAAGGGATTATCTGGGCTTTAAAACCAAATTTTAATATGCTTTCTGGCATTTTAAAATTGGATTTCATTACGTTTCACCATTTCGATTAAACTGCTATCTGCTATCTAATAAAGAATTGTATAATATCCAACAGTTTCCAAAATCTAAATCTATCTGTTTTAATTAGCACCAAAAAATAAAATATTTCATGACCATTTTCAGCTTCTTTATCCCGCTTTTACAAATTCGTGCTCTTTGTTTGTCCAAGTTATGGCGCTATAAGCCGTATTTATTGCTGTTCCTCCGAGTCTAAGATGCCGGCAGCAGCAAGTGCAATTTGTTACGAAAGACGGGAACTGCAGAAGTCAGCCCGCACAGAGCGGAAAGTTTAATTAATTTTTAACCTTTGTGCTAAACACTTCGGGCCGCATTATGCGCAGTCCAAGTTTTCGGCCAAGGAAAATGTGAAGAGCATTCAAATTATGGGATCACACGGCGGCGCACTTCAGGTATGAATGGCATGAAAGGAAAGTGCAACACGCTGACTCCGCGAGGAGGCACAAATGCAAATTATGGACAAAACAGAAATATAGTGATAAATTCAGCCCGGCCATAAAATGCCACTGAGCCAAAGATGGTCGGATGGAGGCTGCACCGATGCCTGGGACAGATGAACGCTGTTCTCGGGGCAATGTGCAGGAGGAGATGCAGTACTTACCTTGGGCACCGTCACGCCACTCCTCAACCCCATAATCAGGCAGAGTGTTGCCCGCGTCAAATTTATTTCTATGACGTCTCTTGGCATCTTTATGTTTTTAGATGTTTTTAATTTTATGCAGCAAGCATCAGTCAGCACACGGCCGAGGTGTGGATTTCAGGGAGAGATCGGGATAGCACGGTTCGTGAATGGGGCGGTTGTTGTTATTGTTGTTGTTGTTGACGGTGGTTGTTGTAGTAGGTTGGTTGTTGGTTGGAGAGGGCAAAACATGAAAGATATGTTCAAATGGAGGGAAGTTTTGGATCCAAAAAAAGAGAGAAACCATACAGAATGAAATTTAGTTATACACATTTGCACAGATGCCAGCGGTAATTGTATGCTAGGGTATTTTTATTTAATTTCGCATTTATTTGCATTTAGAAGGGGCGCCACAGCCAAAGGAAAACCAACAAGGGGCGAAAGGAAAACAGAAATTGCATGCAACTTTGACTTGATGGACTCGATTCGAGGTGGGGTCGATGGATGAGGAATGTGGTGCGGTCATATGTGCTGTTGTTTCGCTACGTCCTGTGTTTTCGGCTATTTGCGTTGATTACTGCAATTTTGGCCCGCTTATCGCTTCCATTTAGCCGGGCCACAGGGGCCGAAAGCCAAAAGTGATTTCCTTGAGGTTAGGGAAAGGTGAAAATGTACCAAGCACCTTCGTGTTTTAGTTTTTGGGGCTTCTCCTGATAGTTTTTCGCCTGAACTGCCTATCCCCCATCGATGAAGTTGACTTTAATGGCTGTTATGATTTTATGTGCTCTCGTGAGCCACTTCAATGTGTAGTGCTGACTGTGATTTTGTGCTTTGCAGTGCATAAAATTAAAACCCCATTATTGCATTACATAATTCATGAGCAGGCAAAAAATGTGCTGTGATGCTTGTGGCTGATATTTATTCAATTAGGGAGTTGATCGAATGGCTATGAACCGGACTTAATGAACTTTATAGCTCTGGGGACTTTTTAGTTTGCGCTTTAAGGACGAAGGACATGTTTATTAACTAATTGACTCTTACCGTAGCTGCGATTCAGCAGGGCCATCTCGGAAATGATGGCAGTGGTGGGCGTTGGCATTTCTGAAAGTGTACAACATTAGTTTGCATTCGAGTTAAACTAAATGCGGCTCGAGCCGAGCTCCTACCATCGAGCTTTATGTTGCCATCCGTCTCTCCCAGCGAGTTCTTGGCCACACAGCGATACGTGCCGAAATCGTTGGGGCCCACGGCTCGTATTTTCAACTTCATGTACTTTGTGTAACCGCTGACCGTTGATGTGGTCTCGTATTTATCGCCGGCCCGCGAGGTGTCTGCAAGTGCGAAAAATGCGGAAAAGTGTGCTATAATTTACAGTGACAATTTCTGTGCCGCCACTGGGACGCGCGCGGCGTCGTTATGGCTGGAAAATATGTATGGGGAAAATCAATTAATTAATGTCACCTGCAGGGGGCGGTCGGCGCTGTTGTTAGTGCTGCTTATGGGCAGTGAAGTGAGTCGCTTTCCCAATCGAGACTCCAACTAATTATACCCTCGCCCCCACCCCTGCCACCGTCAGAGTATGTGTGTAATTAAAACTGGCGCAGTTCCTCAGCTATTTCCATTGCCGTCGCCGACTAAAACTTTTCTCATTAATCAGTGAAAATCTAAAAGAAAAACTTTTGTTCTCTGGCTGGCTGCGGCTTTAATTTCGTTCCATTTCGCCTCGTTTCATTTCGTATTGGGCTCGCTGCCGTTGGGCTGCTTTTTGGGCAACTGCCGGCTGACAGTAAGTAGCATTAAATATATAAACTTAATTTCACTTTGATTGTTTGGCGCATTGTAAGGCGATATCGCATGTTACCCATACGTCATGTTGTCCCTTGTACATGCATGTGTGTATTTGTGACAAATGTCTTTAGTTTTTCCCGCTTCCTTCTCGGTTTCGGCAGCCCCATTGGGGAACAATGGGGAAAAACAATTTTCCCTGCGGCGCCCAACTTGCATGTGACCCGCACTCGCGGCTTCTTTTTATAGCCCCAGTCACCTTTTGTGATACTTTTCCAGCTATCCCGTGCCACGACTATCCGCGGGACCACATGTAAGTTCCTCTGACACGCAAATATATAATTTTTCTCATAATCATCGGCGGCAGCAATTCTTTTCCCTGCCTGCCACGTCTTCCGAGGAACTTTATACTTTTAATGCCAGCCGCATTAAACGAAAGTTTCGGTTTCTTGAACTGTTTGTAGAATTGCCTGTCCTGCAGGCCATATACATACTGTGTGGCTATGACATACGGCATGTGTCGTAGACGTACGAGGGCCGTTTTAACATCAGTAACATTATTTTGCACTATCTAGGATATTTCAAAAAAATAATACAATTTTTATATAAGCCAACAAACTTTAAACTGAACAATATTGATACGAGTTTAACTCTTTCTCTGAGTTTTAGTTTAAACCCTCTCGAAAAGTTAAGATTTCTTAAGTTCTCCGTCAGAGATAACTATATTTTGCAGACGCAATAATTTACCCCAAATGTGTACACATATATACAGACTTTTAAAAGAAAAAAAAAAAAAAGATGTATAAACAATAGTGCTATTCTTCTGAAACTACTCTCGTTCCAGTTCATAGACAGCTATATAGAACTCTATGCGAAAGCGCTTAAAATTTATTACCCAAACTTTTGGTGTCTGTTGGCCATACATCATGGCCGCTGCCTTCATATCTTATATCTTGCTTCGCATTTCCTTCAGTTTGTCGCCTGTGCGTGTGTGCATACCAAATGTCATATTCCGCCTCACTTTTTCTACCTCGGCCGGCTAAATCCTGGCCATAATTTTGCCCAGAGCTACGCCTAAGCCTGCGACTTCTTCCTTATCGAACAAACAAAGTGACATTTAAGCATAAAATGGAACCGAATGGCAGTCCTTCAAAGGCTGGTATATATATAGCTCAATTTTTATGCATATAGGTTGCCATCAATGAGTCATGGGCTCTGCTTGTACTGCATTGGTTTGTGCCTCAGGAAACATGGATTCCGAGGCCTTTTCACGTGTAGTTTCGGTTAGTACTTTTTATATCATATAAACATTCCAATTATAATTAGAAAATTTTCCTTGCTCTTTTAATTAAAGAAATAAGTAAATACAACAGAGTTAAATTCGGTTATTGGTATACCATTTTTCCATTTGAATTTATAGCAAAGACAGAACGTTGTGATGTGCCATTAAAAATGTGTTGTCATTATAAAAGCATATCCACACAGTCTGTGGGTGGCATGGCCACAGTATTATTTAGCAACATTGACGGGGAATTATGAGTTCCGGCATGGAGTTCATGTATGCAGCATCATTTGGACGCGTTTTGCTGTGCACATTTACCAATCTCTCCCGCATATGCCTGCCAGTTATGTTAAAATAATTTCCGCTGCAAATAGAATTTTCCGCTGGTATTCGACTTTTTATTTAATTTGCGCTCTGCATCGATTTCGGCCCATGTATTTAATTTTCACATTGCCCATTTTCAGTGCATCAAGTGTGTTATTCAGCATGTTTGACTATTTAAATTCAATGTGTATTTAGTTTTCTGCTTATACTGTGCTACACAGGCTTTGCTCATTTGAATATTTAAAATGTACACTTGGTTTCATAGCGGAGTTTCCAACAATAGCCTTTTGGTAAAACAGTAATCAAAATACAATGTGGTGGATTTATTTTTAAAATCTAAAAGTCAAGTTATAAATTTGAAACTGTTCAAAGTCGGAAGAAAACAATATTTAAAGTGGATGCCTGCCTAGGTCATCAACCCACCCAAGTTCTGGCTGATGTGCATTCAAAAATATTGTAATTAATAATCCTACTTTGGAAATATAACCTACATATCAACAGAAATATATTTTAATATCTTTTCTCTTTTCTTTTGCTGTTAATTGTTTTTTAGAGCAAACTCCACAAGAAAATATAATTATAATTAATTTTTTCCCAACATTTCTTTAGCCACATGTGTATTTCAGAGAACTTTAAAGAAAGTAACGATAACATCAAGTCCCAGGAGGCTTTTAACATGCCAGATTGCTTGCAGAATCAGATCGTTATGACATATGTTGGTTCTGTTTTTGACTGATTTCAACTTTTCGGCTCGCTCTTATGAACTGTCAGATGTCAATCCCGTGAAAGTGTGAAAACTGTGAAAACGTCATCTCGTAAAGACGACACGCTTTAAGGCAGCGCAGTTTACAATGCCACAATGTCTCTGCGTTAAGCCCGGCGCACAGTGCGTATGAGCAACGCATTTTACGACGGACCACTGCGGGGCGAAGGGACATGAGGCTGCCAGAGTACTCGCATGTAAAACAATAAAAAAGAACACCGCATCAACATTCACTGGAAACCCCCTCGCAAGTGGAAAGCGAAATAAATGGGTTGAGCTCCACTCGGGGTTTTCACGTTCGCCACTGAAGCTAGTATTCATTTTGCCTCTCTGTTTGGCATTTCGCCTGACAATTTTCCGGCGACCGGACTTAAGAGGAGAAGTCTGAACCGCTGGTCCGCATGCTGATTACATTGTAAGCTCATATGCAAGCGCTTTCCAGAGCGTAAACGCGGCTCTTCAACTTCATTTAATTTACAGCCATTACTTCTGATACGGAACAGAGTGTAAGCCATGGTCGGCTCGGTTGAGTTGCTGCGTTGACTTACCGGATATGATCATGTCGCCGCGTTCCGTGGTCCAATAATTGATCGATGCTGGGTAGGCCTCCGTGTGGCACTCCAGTATCACGTCCTGACCCACATAGGCCCCCTCCAGCTGATTGGGTATCGAGAGCATCGGCGGAACTGTGAAAGAAAGGTGATTCTTTAGAACAACTTAATGGCATTGGGTTTTAGTTTCATTGCAACGCCAGATTTCATCTCGTAATACTAGCTTCCGTTTGCTATTAAACCCTTAGATTAAACCCTTAGACGACTTAGTTCCGAGCACTCACAACTGCAGTTCCATTTCCCTGAAATCTGGTATATTTACTCCATTTTCCTCCCAAAACTCTTTACTATATTGTTTTCTCAACACCCGAAAAAGCATCCATGCCTTTTCCGGAACCCAACCCATTGTCCGTACTCGTCACGGACTTTACATCAGCTTTACGGGCCCCCGATAAATTTTGCATTCCATTTTACGTGAGTTTACAAACTGTTTTTGGATTAAAATGCACTCAGTCATTAAAAGTGCGCCTGGGAGCGAGTGATTGCGGCTCCGTCCATCTCGGCAGGGCGTAAGGGGGCGTGTGTGGGGTGTGTGTGCGGGGCGTGTGTGCGTAAATAGCTTTTGTTCCCACTGTTGATACTGAGGCAAGCGGCTGTGTGCGGGAGTTGGCCGTCAGCAACAACAAAAGCAGCGTAGCTCGGCGAGTGGTGAACGCATTTTGGCCACGCACACATCACGGGGGCACAAAATAACACCTGCCGACGAACAAACAAACAAACAAACGCCAGCAAACAAAGCGAAATGAGCTCAGTACTAGAGATGGGATAAGGCAGCAAGAGGATAGGTTTGGCAAAAAGAATTTGTACACGTGCCTGATACCTTCTATGTATAACTGAGATTTTTCTAATAATTTGATGTTTAATTATTTCAGAATTTATATTTAATTTTTAATCCTCAATCTGCGTGTTTTAAATATTAAAGAAGAGATTTCTGGAATTTATAAACTAAAGATTCAGTGATATTTAAGACGAGCAGAAGTAATACTTATAGAGCTAAAATTTAATTTAGTTTCTAAAATAGATGTCAGTGAGCTTTTTCGAGGCTTTTAAGTTAGCTACAAAGTCAGGTAAACTGACCATCTCTATGGCAGGCAGCCCGAGGACATGGGACACGCACTGACAAACTTTCACAGGTAAATTAATTTAACGTGACTGCAGCTTTTGGTCGATTTTCGGCCAAGGGGGTTCCCAGGCCCTGCATCTGCATCTCGTCTGTATGCGAATGCTGAGGACGCGTTGCGGTTATTGCCCCAAAAACTGCATTGGCCACATGTATCGGAGGGACGGATCGCCGGCTTGTTTTGTATATTTAACGCATTGAGTCCAGCTGCCGTCACTGCCACATTTTCCATTGCCGGCTGCCATTTCACTCCTCTCCTGAACTGGTTATAAATATTCCAAAAGTGTTGAGCCCCAAATGGATTTTATGATATTTCTGAAATTTCCCTTTTGCGTGGCCAAGCATCAAAAAACTACTGTTGGTTGTAGCTTTTAAGTTGCTTACTTTGAGAGGAATCCCTTTACATTTACAGATTAATAGTTCAAGGACGCTTACACTTTACAGTAAGCTTTATAGGAATGTAATGTTTTTACAGACTCGTTTTAAAATAAGCTTTTATATTTATAAATTTCATAATTTTTGTTTTATGTCGAGTCGTTCATTAAAGTTTTTACGGACAACTGCTTTTGTGTACAGGTCTGAGTAGGGCAATTATTTATTTATACCTAATTAAAGTTATTTAGTGAAGAATCTTTACAGATGAGTTGTGCGTAACTCCCCAGTTTGTTACTAATCCCGCTTTTGTTTTCCAATTAGACTCCAACCTTTTTCCTCTCTTCCTAGGCCGATGTGGTCTACTAATTTGGGTCACTCAGTGGGTCAAAGGGTAGAACTGTCCGTGGATAAACGTTAACACTAGACATTTACTCACATTGCACACGCAGGTGGACCCTCTTGCTAATCGATGGCGGGACTCCGTTGGAAGCCACGCACAGATACGCGGCCATGTGCAGGCGACTCACTTTGGTGATGTGCAGCAGCTCGCCGTCGACCACGTTCACTGTCGGAATTCGAGGGGATGGGGAGAAGGGACCAGGTTAAGCCGAGAGCAGTGCGGCGGAATAGGGTCGCTTACCGTGCTCCCCGCCAATTAGCATCTCCTCGCCGTCCTCGCGGCGCCACATGACGTAGGGTTCCGGATAGCCACGTGCCTTGCACATCAGCGAGACATTCTGACCCTCTCGCACCACCATGTCATTGCTGGTCATGCCCTCGACAATCATCGGGGGAACTGTCCGGAAGCGAGAGGCAAAGGCCAAGGGTCAATAGGGGTCAGCAGGCCAGTGGCCTGGATTGGTTTCAATACTCACCCACCACCTGCAAGTAGCCCTTCCTGGAGCGCATGGGATCCTGGCGGGAATAGAGAGATTAGCCATCGTTCCAGCAGTCACATGCAAAAGTATTTTAGCTCACCGTGTTAACTTGGCACATGTACCAGCCGCGATCCGTCTCCTCCACCTCCTTGATGTGCAGGTACCACTGTAAGCACAGAGTTAGAAATAGACCCAAGTTTATGTATTTGAACTCCTTCTTTGCCTAAGGCTACACCCACCGATCGATGGTCGTTGTAGGTCAGGCTGATGCGGTTGTTCTGCGAGATGACGTTGTGGTGGATGGACAGGATCGTCTGCGTGTCCACCCGCACCCAGGCCACCTTGTAGCCCTTGAGGTTCTCCACCACGCAGGCCAGGAGGGCATCACGGCCAACGGAGACGGTGACATTGGCAATCGGCTCCGCGAAGCGTGGAAAGTCGGAATCTAAAAGAGACAAGCAATGGGTTCATTTTGTTTTCTGCCTGGCCCTGATTTCACTGTTCAGGAAAGGGAACCGTAGAGATATTTTGCAGACTTCTCCCCAGTCCCGGCCTCGCTGCACTGCGGCACATTGCGCATACGTCCCCTGTGACCCTCGGAAGAGGAGGAATTCGACCATATTAATTACCTTCCTGTGCCGTCTGCTGCGTGTCCAGGCGCGTGTGTTTGCCTGCAGGAGAAAGGAGTGAAATTGAGAGCGTTAGAACGTTTAATTAATTTTGCCTCCCCACCGGCGAATTTATATAATTAGAAAACCGAATTGTGCCCGCCCGCACCGTGTGGGAACTAATAAATAAAAATTAATTAGCCACGCCAACAAAACTTCGCCCTGGACAGGGGACAGGCTGCAATGGCGACTGTCGCCATGTTTTGCTGATACGGCACAAATGGCTGCGCTCCCAGATTTGTGTTTTTAGTTTCATTTATTGCACTCGTTCTGTGACAAAAGTTCAAGTTTAATTGTTTCTGGCAGCGTTGGCATTTTCCCCGTTTGCAGCGAAACTTTTCCTGTTCCAGCGTGGCAGCAATTTGACTCTAAGAGGTGAAAGGTTATGGGGGGAACTTTTCCAAATAAAAACTTTGTAAAAATGCCACACCGAGGTGTACTGTTTAGCATGAGAGTCCAAGTGTTTTCCCTCTAAGTTTTGGGAAATGGGAAAATATTTGAGTATATTTTGCTTTTACAGACAAATCTCCACCTTTGTCCTTGCCCTTTTCCCGGCGTGGACAGACACTTTACAAATGAGTTTCGCCAGAGTTAAAGAAATTCGAGTTGGCAGCAAATCGCATTCGCTTTGAAGAGCGCTACAAGCGTTGTCCGTAACATAAAACTGGTAAATTGAAAAACGCTTAAGCATTTTTACAGCTTTTAACACGGCGCCGCATATTGAATTACGTTCACTCCAGCCGGGCCGGGCCGGCTTCTTTCCTTTCATCTGGACAACTGCTAACGCTTCCTGCCACCGGGCATTGGCCGCCATCCCCTCCCACTCCCCCGGCGCATCTGACATTTGTGCTGGCACTTTTCAACTTCACTTCTCCTGGAGCAGCTGCTGTTTATGCCTTTTCAGCTACAAAAAATGCTCAACACGATTTTCGCCGTTGATTTACGTTTTAGCACGTTTTTCGCCCAGTTTAGCTGGCGTTTTTGCTGTCAGTTGTCCTTCCTCTGTTTTTCATGTTCACCCCGCCGGGCTGCACTCCGCAGATTTCTGCCATTTGAATGTAGTTTCCTTTATCCTTTGCTATTTAATGAGCGGCCTTTCATCGTCGTCGGATTTGTCCTTGACTCTTTGGTCCTGGAGGAATAAATAAATAAAATACCCCGACCTAAATGTGCTCTCTGGGCAAAGGGTCCTGGCAATTGACATTTAAATGTTTATCTCCCATTTAGTGCTCAGTTACTTTCGCAAACAAAGCTCACGTGACACACGGCCTCGACTCGCGACTAGCGGCTCCAGGCACCGGGTAATCAGTCAGAGTTCCATTCACGACCTGCCGTCCGAGATTCCGTTTGTCCGGCACGAGCAAAGGCCTCCGAAACCGCCTGCCCAGCCCGCTCTCTTTGTGCAAACGCAACTGACCATTCAATTTATCAGGCTGGACGGCGGCAAACTCCGCGCCAAAGCCCCCTAAACCTTCGACCAACAGCCCCAAACCGCCTTTTGAGCTTTGTGCAAACAAAACGCGGCTGGAAATGCCAGAGCTGAAAAGTGCCAGCCACTTTCAATGGGTCTGCCCTGTAAGCACGATTGCGTTCTTCGGCCAGGATGGACGACGCGATACCCTATTGGATGGCCAGTTTACAAAGAAATAAAGTTCTTCCAACTAGTGATTTGTTTTGAATTGATATACATTTTAATAAGAGATCCAACATCGCATAGATCCGCACGATTTCCATTCTTTTAAAATAAACTTAAATTAGAAATAATTTATAAAGGTAAGGGTGTGCATACATTCTACTTCTACCCTGCATTTTAAAATCAACGTTTAGCTGAAAGCAAATTTGCTAAGCTATTTTTGTTGTATTATTTGACTACGTTTCTATATTTATTTTAAACTGAAAAGTTGGCATACTTCTAGGCCCTTTAAAGGGCAGGTTAATGGACTGGCTTAATGCTTAAGCCTTGCTGTGCGGACTGCAGACTGCAGCGCGCATTTCCACGTTATTGGCGGCATTAAAGCAGACCATCTGCACTGGGCCAGGGCAGGGGAGAAGGTAAAAGGAGCAGCCCTTCACCTTTCCATTCACCGGCCTTATCTCGAAGGCCTCCACACACCAAATGGTCGTCATAAACAAAGAGCGCACAAAAGAAAACTTCGGCCAGACGTGCCGCCTACTCGATTTTCGGCAATGGCTGCAAATAAACTTATGGCACTGTGGTTGTGAACGGTGAATAGAGGAGTAAACTTTTTCCTTGTACATATAAGTTATTAGCTTTAGTGCTTACATGTCACTTGTTGATTTTGATATAAAAATAGTTTCTAAAAATAATGATTAGTGCAAGAAAACTTCATTAATAATTAAATGTTACATGTTTTCAAAGATTATATAAAATAATCGATGCACTATCGAAGAAGGGGATTGAAGGGATAAATAGACAACGATATGAAACGTCGATTATAAGGCATTTAATTAATAAAATAATTCATTTTATTTTAGGTGAGTTGTTCCACATAGGGATATTACAACTGAAGCTCAAATCTATCCCGTTTTTATCCATTTTGTCAAAACTTTTAAACTGAAAACTAGTATTTATTTGTAGATTTTCGGATCAGGAAGTCGGTAAATCTATAAATAGTAATTGGGTTATTTCAAAATAAGCCCGAATCTTTGGAAATTTTCCGGCTTCACCCCACTGTAACTTTGGTCCAGGCTGAGCTTTTCTTTGGTTTCCCTTTTTATGATCCCATCATTTTTGTTGGCCATTTTTCCGTTTGTTTATTTTTTTTTTCTCTGGTTTAGGGATGTCGTTGGGGACACGGAATGGGCAGAGGCGCTTGAGGAATACTTTGGCTGGCCGTTTACTGTCGTTTATTTGTCTTTTTGCCATTTTTATATTTACGCATATAATCGCTTTCAACGCTTTCCGCCGCCTTGGGAGATCGTCTGGTGCCGGGACGTGGGTCTTGGCGGCGCTTATAAATATGATGTTATCGCTTTTTATGGTCCACTTTTATTGCCGGCAATCAGTCTTGCGTTTTGTTTGCTGATTGCTTGCCATTATTCAAATGTATTTGTTTAATTCCCGGGGATTGGCAGCCACAAATCATTTTAAATCCGCAATATGTCAACAATATTTGGCCGTCGAGCGCTCTGCTTTTTTATTTATTCGATTTACCCCTCCTCTTGGGCCGCCCAGATGGTCCTTGAGCGGGTCATTATGGCGGCTTAAGGCATCTGTTAAGTGGTCCTCGTTGTGGACACTTAACGGCGCCTTACGGGCTCCCCACGAAGCCTAATCAGCTGCAAGCCCATAATCACATTGCGTATTCGTAATTA
>JAEIIL010022953.1:0-13617 GCA_018905715.1 Drosophila lini
TATCAATAATTTCCTACGTTTTGCCCATTGTGCACTGGCCAAAAAAAAGTGCATGTTGGTTTTTGTGTTTCAGCCAAAAGTTCTAGGTCCTGGCTGAGTTGTTTCCAGCTTGTTGTGTTCTTAATTGTTGGTTTTTGTGTTGCTGTGGTGTTTTCTTGTTGGTTGTAGAGATGTTGTTGTTGTATTATTTGTGTTATGTTGTTGTTTTTCTTATAGTTTTGTTGTTGCAATGTTTTGTTGTCGTACTTTTGTTTGTTTTTTTGTTGTGTTTAATGGTTTGTTTTTATGTTGCTTTTTCTTATGCTTTTGTTGTAGTATTGTGTTGTTTTGATGTTGTTTTATTACTCCTTTTTGAATATTTGGAAACTTGTGGTGTGGACAAAAAAAAAACAAACAGAAAAGCTATTTCTATATTTTTAAAGTTTTCCAGAAGGTGTAAATACTTATAATATTGTATAAGGAAATAAGCTAGAAGTCTTATCTGTTGTTGAATGTGATACATATTGTTGAATTTTGTTGATGCTGTTATTTTTTGTTATTAAAGAAGTAAAAGATTCAAGCATGTACATATCAAGAGAGTCTCTTCATAAATTTTAAGTGACTTAAAATCTTTTGAAAAAATCTATGTGTCTAAGATAATTACTAAACATAAAGCATAATTTATGGTTCTATTTTCCACACAAATACCATATTTTGTAGCTATTCTAGCCTGAAATAGGTCTTGACATGGGCTTGGGAGGAAAACTGGAGTCGGAAGAGAAGGCTTTCATGCCTGCCAAGCTTCCAAGGCTGCCTTGCTTTCGCCTCGAATTAGTGCAAATTTCATAATAGTAAAAATCTCAAACTTGGGGGTGGGGAAGAGGCGTCGATTATGTCGGCGGGGGTTAGGGGCTGTATAGGCAGTCAGCGGGGGTGTGGACGAGAGGGCTGGCCTCTTAATTAAAATGTGTCGCAGGGGCCGTGGTTGCCGAGGGAGTGGAAACGAGGGGCCTTTGTTTTGCTTTCGCGCTGCTTTCCTTCGGCACTTTTCATGCACTTTTGCCATTGTTTTCGTTGTTGTTGTTGTTGTTGTTGCTGGTTGTGTATTGGCCCACACACACACATCCTCCTCACACTCACACACACACACACTTGAACAAAAACAAAATAAAGAGCAACAGCAAATGGCAGCAGCACTTCTTCCCTCACATTTCCTTTCGTTGGCATTTTCTATATATTTTAAGGCACTTTTACTGATTATTTTCACATACACACTCGTTGGTTTTTCTCTCTGTGTATTTAGTTTTTCTTCTCTAGGATATTCTCTGCTTTTTTCTCTTCTTTTTTTCTCTCTGTGGCTGCTACTTAGCGAGCAAAGTTTGACGCTGACGCTGAAACATGAAACAAGTCCACACCCAAAAATGCAAAGACACGACACACAGGGCCACCAATACAGCGATACGGGACGATGACGACGCAGCCTCCTCACACGGACACACACACACACACACACATACACAGACGGGACACACACACACACAAACACACATTTATACACGCCCAAAAAAAAGGGAACAAAAAGAAAGCCACGAACAAAAAGTTCATCTACTTTTTCGCCATCATTCCGCTTGGCTCTGGCTCTCTCCCCGCCTGCTCTCTTGCTTTCCCGCTCTAAGACTGTGCTATCCTGCGGTGTCCTTTTTTGTGTTTTTATTTTTGTATTTGTCGCATTACGATATTTCCACTGCTATTTGCCATTGATGTTGCCGCTGCCACATTGCTGTGCTTCATTGTTATAAAACAAAGCTCGAGGCAGGTCCCTGGCTTACGTTTACATCCACATTTGGCTAGGACTTGCGGGTGGCTGGAGGAGCTTGGTCAGTCAGTCGGTCGGTCGGTCGGTCGGTCGGTCAGTCGGTCAGTCCGGCGATCGATCCTGTCCTCGGACGTTCCACGTTTCGCGTCCGCAGTACCGCCAGTGGCCAGTTCAAGCCGAGCTTAGGCTCTACTTGAAGCGCAGCCGATCGGCTTGGTTCGGTCCTTTCGGTTTCAGTTCGTTTCGGTTCGGAGCGGAGTGGAGCGCGCGCTCTGCGGACTGAATGCGACGAGCCACCGAATGGCACTGAAGCCTCCCAAAGCCCGGGAAGAGGCACAGCCACAGCCATGGTCCAGGCTCAGCGGCCGAGCAGGAGCACGAGAGCAGCAGCCGACGAGATTACGACACACGCACACGTCCTGCGGAGGGTGGCTGGAGAGCATTGTCAATGTCACACAGAGCCAGTGGGGGAGAGAGAGGGGCGGAGGGCCTCGACTTGGTCTCGGTTTTGGTTTCGGTTTCAGTTTCGTTTCCTTTCGGCTTTCGCTTTGACGCAACGCCTGTAACACGCCCTCCTTCTGCGTATACGTAATGTTACGCTCTCTCGCTAAGAGAGAGAGAGAGAGAGTTCCTCTTGCTCTCTCGGTGTCCTGCCGCCGCCTGCCAAACCCAAGCTGCAGAGTTGCCACCTGGTCGGGTGTTGCCTCAAGCAGGAATTCCCAACAAGTTTTGTTAGCTTAAAATGACTGCTAAAGTGAAAAAAAGTAATTTAAAATGTTTTATTTAATATTTTTCTTTATTTCGTATTTTTATACCCTTGCAGGGTATTATAATTTCAGTCAAAAGCTAGCAAAGCAGTGAAGGCGTCAATTCCGACCCTATAAATCATATATATTCTTGATCAGCATCAACAGGCGAATTTTTCTAGACATGTCGGAGAGAAAACAAATTTTTTCAAAACTTGATACGGGGGTTACAATTCTAAAAAATGTAAAAAATTGGATTTCTTAAAATTTTAAATTTAGTATCTAGATTTGTTAATTTCCATACTGAAATTAATGCATTTTTGGCAGAGTTTTGATCGATTTTTGATTCGAAGCCATGGTCCTTTGGCAAGCTGCAAGGGTGTACAAATTTCGGCTTCCCGAATTTTGTTTCGATTATTGTTTTCTATTTAAAATAAATGTAATAAGAATAATTATATGCATAATAACAAGAAAGGAAGCATATTTAGGGCACAAAGAATGGGTTATTTTTTTTTAATGGACAATCTTATTAGTATAATATTATTATATTATTTTATTAAAATATTTTTAATTTATTATTATGAAAACTTCCCGAGAAGGATTTAGTTTTTTATATATAACACCAATCAAATGTTATATATATATAATATTTGTTTTCTTCAGCATTGCTTTAATTTATTAGTTTATTATATTTTGCTGGGAAATTGAGTTGAGAATTATAATTTTAAGTTTTTCCCGTCTGGCAAGGCCTCAAAAGTCTCGCCTTTGGGTTTCTGCGTCTGCGTTGCTCTCCAAGAGACATAAAAATCGTGGGGCTTGAGGCGGCATTAGCCGCTGGTCCCGCTACTCCTCCCGCTACTCCTCCCGCTTCTCCTGCGGCTGCTGGGCCTCGCCTCGACCTCGACGGTGCTCCAGTGCTCCAGTGCTCGATTGTGGCGAGGAAAACCACGTGTTGATTTGTTTTGATTGTGCGCACTTAGTCGCACGTTCAGCGGTCTGGCTTCAGCTACAGCTTCTGCCACGGCCGTCGCTCCTGCCCAAACTGGCTGCTCCTCTGCCTGGCTGCCCGCTGTCTCTGGCTTTGGCTTTGGCTTTCGGCATTCGGCTTTGGCTTTGGCCCTGCAACTTCTCTAATTGAATCCTTTGCGTCTTGCTCCCTGCGCAGCCAGGCGGCAGCAATGGAGGAGCATATTCCTAGACCGCCGCGTTCAACCACAGTGGTCGAAAAATGCCGCTATTAGATTATCACGCCCCTCACTCTGTTGTGATGGTATTTTGGATGCCCAAAAATTATTTAAAAGGATTACCAAAGGAGCTGAGCTTTTAAAGGAATATTTAAAATGAAAAATTGAGCAATTTCTGGGGCCATGCGGCGTATACTTAATATTTTGTTAATAACTCTACTATTATGTGGTTGCTTTACGGTGCGTATGCGTAATATGCCTGAACCACTGTGACCTGGCTGGCTTTTCCTGCTCATCGTGTGGCCTCGTCCTCGGTCTCGGTCTCGGTCTTGGTCTCGGTCTGAGTTTGGAGTTTCGGTTTTCGGGTTTTCAGCCTCCAAAAGCCAAAGCCAAAGGCAAAGCCAAAGCAGCGGGTAAACGCTTTGTGGCACAGGCACACCCCGTAGCAGCCAGCATCCCTCGCTGCCTTTTGCCTAACTTGCCAAATTAATAAATTGCCTGTAAAAACGCACAGGCACTGGCAGAGGCTTTTGGCCTAGACTTCCCGCAGAAGATGGCAACGTGTATTCCTTGATTAGATTTGAATGAGTGTGGGTGCCGGCAGTGGGCCTATGATAGATAGATTGGAAACCCGCTGCCATGGCTCCTGTTTCTTATCCGGTTTCGGGTGATGCTTCTGCTCCTGCTTCCGCTGCTGCTCCGGAACGTCCTCCTGCTCCTGCTCCTGATTTTGCTGCTGCTCCTGCTTCTGCCTCTGAACCTCCTCCTCCTTGAGGTTCCTCCCACACCCGTTTCGGTTTCGGTTTCCTGCCTCTGCTCCTCCCTTCCTCCTTGGGTCCTCCCTGTGTCTGGTAAGTTCGGGGCCTTTGATGGATGCGATTGCGAATCGTTCACATTGAAAACTCGATTAATTACGCCAGCCGATGATTTCGGGTGGAGACAGGCCTGTGTCCTTGCCAGTCCTGGTGCCCCCCTTGCTCCTCCTCCTCCTCTTCTGCTGCCTTTGACTTCTTATAATTTCGTTTGCATTATAGACCCAGCATAGTGTGTCCTATGTCTGTGTGTATTTAGTACAATTTTGTTTGCTCGACGCTGATTTTGTGCTGTGTTTCAGCTGAAGGGTTTTCCCAAACAGGAGCAAGAGAGTAAGAGAGAGAGTGGGGAGATAGGATCCAAGCATTTAAAAGACATTTGAGGGCAGAGTGTGGGTGTGGCTGGACACTGTGCTGACCACGTTTAAAGTAATTTTTCGCATCATTGGACCAGGCTCAAGTGCTGGCCGGTACGTGCGTCAATTAGGCCGGATACGGAAGAGAGGGTGGGTTACCCGCACTCCCCTGAACATACTCCCCGTGCCCCAAGGCACCTACTCATTTGCATAAATTCCCACGCTGCGCCACAAAATGTAGCATTCCGAGTGCAGAGCAAACAGCAAGCGGCAACCCGGCATCCGTCGGCAGGCGGCAGGCAGGATGACCAATTGCATCCGAGTCCGAACGCGACCCAAATCCGCAATTAGATCACGCCCAGCCACGCCTACAGCGCCCACACACACACACACACAGTGCAAACAACAAAACAAATCCAAAGCGAAACAAATGCGAACCTTAATGACATTTTATTTTCGCCCGGAATTGGATTGGCATTGTGTCCTGGTCCTGGCACTGAATGGAGAGCGACAGAGAGAGAGCCCCCAGAGCCTAGCCTGTACCCTTGATTAGGAAGCAATATGTAGCGACAATTGGGGGTTTTCCCGGCTCCGATTTCCTCTACAAAATGAGCCCGAAACCCACACCAGACACTTGGTGGTTTACGTTTATTATCTCCCGACGAATGGACGCGGGGGATTATGACCTGGGAGAGTGTTAGTTTCGTTAAATAGCTCAAATTACTTAGATATATATTCTAAGAACAGGGAAAATGTTGAGGAATATTTTAAGAATTGGTTGAGAGTTTAAATTAATGGAAAAATTTGCTATAAATAGAAGAGTTTTGTGAGTTTTTAAGGTGTTTTCAGGAGGCTTTTTGATAAATTTTTTAAAGGAAATTTTTAAGAAGTTTTGTGGGGTTTTTTGATGCAAATTTTAATTTATTTTATATATATTTTATTTTAAGACCTTCATTGAGTTTATCAAAGTATTTTTGTATTCATTTTTGAAGGGTTTTCGATGAATTTTCTGAATAGTTTTTTAGACATTTTTTAAAGAGTTTCTCAAAATTGTTTTAAGGGGATTTTATGCAATTTTGAGGGCAGATTAAGGGTTTTTTTAAGTAAAGCTCTTGGTGTTTTTAAAATATGGTTTGAGGTGGTCTTTGATTTATTTTTGTTCAGGTTTTAGAGACAATTTTTATTAAGTTTTTTAAGATGTTTTTAGGATGAGTTTTTATGCAATTTTTTGACAAAGTTTTAAAGGGATTTTTTGGGAGATTTTGAAGGAATTTGTATGCACTATTTAGGGGTTTCTTTTTGGTCAGGTTTTGGAAATTTGTAAGCTGTTTTTTAAACCAGACCTTTTTAATATCGCTTTTACAAGTTTTTTTTTTGCTGGGTTTTTAAATCTTACTACTAACTAAAAAAAAGTTAAAATTACCTGCTAATTGCATGTTTAAGCCCTTTAATATCACAGTATCCTAAACAATGAACCTTTTGGCTTTTCGCTAAAATTCATGAAGCAACCAAGCCTAGCATACAGTTCTGACTAGCATTAATCTCGGTTTATGTCCCAGAAGGGTTTTCTAATCACAAGCTCAGACCCTTCTCCAGGCCACTGAGTGTGTGTGTCAACCGTGTTGATGTGATGTGTTGTCTTTGCCGTAAATGAGAGGGGACAGAGGGAAAACGAAAACGAAAACGATTACTTCACACGTCATTCGATTTGACATTCGATTTTGACGGCATCTGTCGCCGACAACAACAGCATCAACAGCAGCATCAGCTTCAACCATGGAAGCATCATCAGCGGCACACATTGCGGGGAGCGTGGGCGTATGCGCGATATTACCATACGATATTGAATAGGCGCAGCTATTAATTGCTTGTGATGGCTGAGAGGCAACATAGTCAAGGGGCTGGGAAACGGGGACAGCGTGACAGAGTGACAACATCATTTATGTGTAGTTTACACTTCTCCTCCAGTGCTCGCCGTGTTCAATCCGCGCAAACTTGGCACTGGCATGACAGACTTCGTCGAGTTTTGCACCCTGGCATCCCCGGGTTCGTCCTGCCTCCGCCCGTCTTTGTATTCAAATTAAGTACGTGCCCGGGGCGAGTGCACAAATAGCGAAAATAGTTGCCTGCCATCACCAACATTTCCGGATTTGAGTCGGCTTAATCAGCCGTGGCAGGGTATAGGAGCAACAGGAGGAGCAGCAGGAGGTTGTAGAGGTGGAGGGGGACGACCTACCAGGTGGATGGAAGCAGTCATCTGGCAGTGACACGCCTCCTTGCAGCTTCCATGCAACTTGTGACTTGCCTGTGACAGCTGCATTGAAGGCCTCACAAAGAGATAGCAAAGAAGCACAGGACAGGACACAGTCAGTCAGGGAGAGGAAGAGAAGGGAAAGAAAGGGAAAGCAAAGTCCTAAGTCCGAGTCCAAGTCCTGGGATGGGACAAAGAGCATTGACTGGCACACGTCCCTGTCCTTTGAGACACTTTCCTTTTGCTGCTGCTCTGATTTTTCAGCCTCTGACCAAGGCCAAGCCCTGTCAGCCGTCCCAGTCCCCCAGCAGCTGCGCAGGTTATCCTATCATCATCGTCATCATCATCATCATCGTTAGCCCCCTGTCCGGGGCCTCATTAGGTTTGATTCGATTGCGTTGACAGCAGACATCCTTCCGCTTAGAGCACTGCTTCCTGCCTGTCTTCCATCTCTCTGGCTAATCTCTAGCCAGCGGCGGAGCTGCGTCATCCAGCCAGCCCACACACACGGCCCAATTAGGCCCAAGTTGAAGCCAAAAACAAGATTCGCTTGTTAGTTTTTGTTGCTGTTTTTATTCGAGAAAGCGCCATGACATCAGCTTCGAGTTACTCCACACGGTCCGGCCCGCCTCTGCCTCAAACGGCCTTGACTTTGGCCCTCTCCAGCTGCGACTTTACTGCAAGGCAAGGCCAGGATAGTCTTGAGTTGGTGCGGGGTTTAATAAAGCGAGACTCACCTGTGATCAGAGCATCGGCATCCACGGCGGCGGCTTGGGAGACACCCACCAGAGTGGGGGCACCCTCCTCCTCCTGCTGCTGTTGCTTGTCCGCCCGCTGGAGCACCTGTTTGCGTAGCTTGCGCAGGTAGGCGGCCTTGTACTCCTCGCTGGGCTTGCCGCCGGCACCATAGCTCACTTCCAGCACAGTCAGCGGGATCACTGTGGAGGAGACGGCCACCAGGTCTAAAATGAAGCAATTTTAAAATTAATTTCTCTAAGGCAGACGCAAGGGGAGTCACGCACCAGCCTCGTATTTCTCCTCCGGATTCAGTTTGTAGAGCATGGGAGAGGACGAGACGCTGGCACAGACCAGCAGGAGTAGCAGGGATACGGGGAGAATGTCCATGGCGATCGTCTGCACCGTCCAAAAGCCGAGCAGCAACTAGCAGTCCGATCTGTGGCTAATCTAAGCCAAGCTACATTTAAATTTCAACTTGGCGCTGGGTGTTGCAGCGATCAGCTTTTGTTTGCTAACAAAAACCTATCGAAAGGACCTATCGGTTTTGAGCCAGTGTGTGACTAGGGTGTAGTGTCAGATGTGGTTCGAGCATTAGGTGTGGTTCGAGTATCAGGTGTGGCTCGAATAGCAAATATATCGATATTCGATATATCAGATTACAGTAGTATTTATAAAAGTATCGATATGCCGATACTCTGATTTTTCGCATCCCTAGTCACACTAAATTGCTCTTTTCGACAAAAAAAATTACACTTGGTGGCCGGGGCTGAGTTTTTCTTTATTTTCTGTGAATTAATTGTGGCAGCAGTGAAACGTGAACGGTGCAGCAGTGCAGGCAGTGGAAGTGGCACCTACGCGTCAGCAGAGGCAGAGCAGTAGCGACAGTGGCAGAGCAGCAGCGACAGCGACCGAGGCAGAGGCCAGACAACAAAAACGCAACAAAGACGCGAACGCAGAAGAGCATGAAGCGCTGAAGGCTGAGCTGGGCTTTAAACGGAATCGAAACCAGAAGCTGTAAGCGAAACCCAGTTCGCCAGAGGATCTGGAGGGGAGCAGCAGCAGCAGGTGCAGCTAGAAGGGCAGAGGAGCAGAGGCGAGGCAGCAGCAGCAAAGGCAGAGGCAGCAGCAGAGGAGGAGCTGCAAGGTGCAGGGAAAAAGCCTAAGAACTGGACTCTTCGAGCAGCAGCCCCAACATGAGCACCGTGTTCATCAACTCGCGGAAGAGCCCCAATGTGCTTAAGAAGCAGGGCACCGACCAGTGGGTCAAGCTGAACGTGGGCGGCACCTACTTCCTCACCACCAAGACGACGCTGTCCCGTGACCCAAATTCCTTTCTATCCCGCCTGATTCAGGAGGACAGCGATTTGAATTCGGATCGGGTAAGTCTCTGCCAGCTCTCTTTACCCCATGTCCTGCCCCCCCATTCTTTCCTTTGCCTGGAGTTGGCCCCCGGAGTGACCCCATGCAGGTCAGCCTTTTTCTGGGCCAGAGAGCGCCAGCCAAAGAGAGAGAGAGCGTGTCCCACATTAACTGCAGCAGCAGCAGCAGCAGTGCCCTGATTCCGTCGAGTCCTTGGGGCCGCCGAGTTGGGGAGGGGGGCATTGGGCGATGGCCAGAAGGTCACGCGACCAAAATAATCATCATGACACTAATCACAAGCAAACATTTTCTGCCATAAATCCGAATCCGCGCCAGTGCCAGTGGCAAGCGGAATTCCAGAGGCTAATAATTCCATTTTTGTGTAAACAACTCAGCCCCCCACCCAATGCTCCTCCTCCTCCCCCGCAGAATAGTTTTCAATAAAAAGTTTTTGCACTTTTGGTTCTGCTTTTGCTTCTCCTCCTCCTTCGCCTCCTCCCCCTCCTCCGCTTGCTATTGATTAAATTCTGAGCTAGGGCTGCTGCTGCTGCTGCTCCACGCACGCCCACCAATTAAGGCAGCTCCAACCCCGACCACATAAACAGCCACCTTCAGCCGATTACCTTTGCCTAAATGGGCGCTTAAATTGTTGGCAGACCGAATACCAGCCAGGCAGGGGCAGCAGTCATTCGTGTCATTCATTGGAGGGGGCAGAATAGCTTTAGCTGTGGAGGAAGCTGTTGTTTTTGTTTCAACTGATGGACAGCCAGACAGTCGGGTGCCCACGTAAACAGTTGCATGTGCAGCGACCGCCTGGTGACACTCGGCATTACTCAAGAGTGACACATTGCCAATAGTTGCGGGCGGTTGCGCGGATACTCTGTGACTGAGTGACTAATTCCTTTGATTTTCTGTATCCTTTGGAGGACGAGACTGGCGCCTATCTGATCGACCGGGATCCCAAATACTTTGCGCCCGTTCTCAACTATCTGCGCCATGGCAAGCTCGTTCTGGACGGCGTCTCCGAGGAGGGTGTGCTGGAGGAGGCCGAGTTCTACAACGTGACACAGCTGATAGCCCTGCTCAAGGAGTGCATCCATCACAGGGATCAGGTAAGGGTACCGTCTAAAGCTTTTAGAAACGGATGACTATAGCTTCTTGCTCTCCTTGCAGCGACCGCACGCGGACAAGAAGCGAGTCTATCGCGTGCTGCAGTGCCGCGAACAGGAACTGACCCAGGTGAGTGGATGAAACTACTGCAGCTTCAGCTTAATCTCATCTTTTTACACCTCCTTAGATGATCTCAACGCTCTCGGATGGCTGGCGTTTCGAGCAGCTGATCAGCATGCAGTACAGCAATTACGGGCCCTTTGAAAACAATGAGTTCCTCTGCGTGGTCTCCAAGGAGTGCGGCACAACGGCCGGCCGTGAGCTAGAGCTCAACGATCGGGCCAAGGTCTTGCAGCAAAAGGGATCGCGAATGTAAGCAAAAACAAAAAAAGAAGCTAGGGAAAAAGCTTTCAAAGACCAGGCCGCTTTACTAGCAACGCACAAAAAATGCTTGGACATACAGACTTATATATAGGATCTAGATATGGACATTATATTATAGAATCTACAGATTAGAAGAAGTTTAGGCTTAAGACCGTTTCTTGTGTGTGCCACTGACTCTATCTCCCTTTCTTTCTACCCTGTCGTTTCATTACCCCCCCTCCCTCTCTCTGTTTAATTGCAGTCTTGGAATTTAAGCAAAAGCCCTGACAAAATTTGAGAACGAGAACTAACCATCACCAAGAAAGAAACCAGAAACCACAAAACCTATAAACCCAACTCAGCCCTAAAAAAAAAAAAACAAAAAGAACACCAATTGGAAGAGCAGCCAAGGAAACTAGCCACAGCCACAGTCACAGCATCAGCACAGCAGCAGCAGCAGGAGCACCCATTACACCTTCACATACTGGATACACACCACACACGAGATCAGTTCAGGCTCAAGGCATCATCAGGTATCCTGAGGGAGACCATCGACACGCTTCAATTTGCATTCGAGACTAAGTTAACAGCTATTCACTGCGATTCTCTCTCTTTCGTATGCGTGTGTAGAGTGTAGAGTGTAGAGTGTAGTGTGTGTAGAGTTTGTAGAGTGTGCGTGTGTGTACTGTGTATGTGCGGATCTGAGTGCTTGCATGTGTTCAACCCGAGAGAGACGTGAGAACCAACTGGAACCAAGCTAGAAACCAGGCCCTGCTTCGTCAGCTTCTGAGCTTCGCTTTCGGGGTTTCCTTCGGCGATCCTCCGCCGGAGAGGGAGCTCAGCTGCTTGGGGCGTACAATAAGCTAGCGGACATATATATATATACACCGTAAACGGAAAGTGTTTTTGTAGGCTTAGTCTTAGTAGTTTTTAACGCGCTTACAATAAACATAAACAAGACGCAATGACCCTTGGTTTAAGCTGCATTTACACATGTCCGAGATAGGGTCCCTGCCCCCAGCCCATCCCCATCCCTTGCTAATTGTGGTATGTGCGTGCGTGAGTGTGTTTTGTGTGTGTGTGTGTGTGTTGTGTAGGCCCGGTTTTTAACCTACCTTGAGCTTTATTTAAGATTTAAAAGCAAAAGCAAAATCAGAAGCAAAACCAAAAGGATATATCAACTTTAATGAAGAAAAGAATTAAGAGAAAAACAAATTGAATCACGACTGAATTTATGTGAACTTGCACACTCAAAAAAAAAGTATAGTGTTGAGCGAATTACCTAACCGGCGACGTTTTTGTACAGACACAAACAACACTGGCTTGATATATAAGGATACGAGATATGTTAAGTACATGAATGTATATAATTTTAAATAGATACTAATTTATACACGAAAGAAAACGATAACGAACATGAAAACGGGGTAACCAGAACGTCGCCACCTACTCGTACTCGTACTCTCGGTACCCATTTTGTAACCATTTTGACTTATTTTACGCGCGATTATATAGATTATATACATACTATATATAAACTTATATGCTTACAAGGATTGTTGTTTCGGCAAATAGGAGGCGATGAGCAGGAGAACCTTTACACTAGAAGCGCAGCGACCGAGTATTAGCAATACAAAACAGAAGGGAAAACAAAAGAAATGCAGGAGAAAATAGAAGAAAGCAAGAGAAAATAAAGGAAAAGCTAGTTAATATATATACTGAAACCGAAACCTTAACCAACATAAGATTCAGATAACGCTAAGCTCCCTCTAACTGTAACCGTAACTGTAACCTTAAACCCTAACCCCCAACAAGGATGTACTCACACCCACGTCTATATACACACACACACACACACTCACACCCATCTCCCTACACACTAGCCCCACACCAAGCCACCGCCCTCCCGCAGACAAGGAGGATCGCATCCTCGCTGACGATCGATACCCACACAACAAACCATAAAAATATAAATATGTATGAATAAACATGGAACCCTTTTCTAAAAAACACTCCAACGCTGTTTTACTTTAGCAAAAGTTGGGAAAGTTTGCCGAAAAAAATCTATTTTTAGGTCCGCAAGCTTTTAGAAGCTTTAAATGAAGGATAAGGTAGCAAGGACAATGCTCTGAGCAAAGCTCTACCCTTAAAGCTCTAAAAAAATCTAGCTTTCAAAAGTATATTTATTATTTTATTTTTTGGTGTTTTTTATTTAAAAATATATATTTTTGATGTTTTTTTAATTGTGTACAATTATTTATTTTAATTAATTTAACTAAATTATTATTTCTGGCCTATAGCTTTTATAACAGTTTATACAAGTTTTCAGTTGCTTGCTGCTGGTTTCTGTTCGCCTGTTACCCCAATTTGGGAAACGGCCAAATTGCATGTAAGTTTTTGGAAAATTGGATTGTCTGCTGTAGAAATGTTGTTGTAAAGGAGTTATTGCTTTGAAGTTGTTGTTGTCGGCAGGAAAAAGGGGTTTGAATCTGCGCTTAATCTCATATCATGATCAAAGGTTCGAAACTTGGGTTCTTGATTTCCAAGTTCATAAAAGTTGTGCATGCCGCTGGTTACCAGGAGATTCTCTTCTCCTCCTCCTCCTCCGCTTCCTGCTCCTCCGCCGCCTGCTCCTGCTCCTGCTTCTCCGCCAACAGGAGGCGGAGGAGCAGGAGCAGAAGGCGGAGGAGGAGCAGGAGCAGAGGCAGGAGTAGGAGCAGGAGCAGAGGCAGGAGCGGAGGAGCAGAAGCAGGAGCAGGAGGCGGAGGAGCAGGAAGCGGAGGAGGAGGAGGAGAAGAGAATCTACTGGTAACCAGCGGCATGCACAACTTTTAGGAACGTGAAACCCAAGTTTCGAACCTTTGATCATGATATGAGATTAAGCGCAGATTCAAACCCCTTTT
>JAEIIL010022954.1:0-10578 GCA_018905715.1 Drosophila lini
TAATTTGTTTTAATCAGTCGAAGTTGGGGCGAGATAAAGTTCGCCGGGTCCGCTAGTATTATTTATTTGCATATTCAATTATATTTGTTTGTATTTCAATTCATTTGAATCATTAATTTTTAAACAGTTTAAGAATTCTAGTTCTCACAAACAAATCCCAGATTATCCAGTGATTTTCCACTCTGCATTTGGTTTTTGTGACATTCAAGTTTTGCTTTTCCACAAAAAGTGGCCTCTGGCAGCAAATCTAAAATCTGGTGCTAAGCCCGCCTGCATGTCCTGGATTAGAGGAGACCTCGGGTAAATAAATATTAATGAAATGCATTTCATCAGCGATATGAAATTGCAAAATGTGACTCGGCTCAAAGCACCACTGAGGCCAAGTTAATTCTTGACTGGACTTTGCAAAATCTCAAATGCAATTACGTTCAGCATTCGTTGAAGCGGTGGGATCTGGTTTTTGGTTAAGCTCAAGTTGGCCCATTGTCAACTAATTGACAAATGAATGAGTTGATGTGCTTGACAGCATTTGATTCGAGACGAGGCTGCAGCTGAGACTGGGACTGAGACAGAGACTGAGACTGAGACGAGGCCAGGACACAAGCATTTTACACTCATTAAGTTTAATTACATATTTTGCAGGGCCGGTTGGGTCATTCGAGGCATTTGCCAGGAGCCAAAGTGACTGCAGATGCTTGCAGATTATCTCAGTTGAGTGGAACAATAGAGCTCCTTTGTTTCTGGCCAAATTCAAAACTTAATTAACCCCCTGTACTCTGGCAGGACGGCATGAACACATTGTTAAAAAATAATAAAGAACGGCTGAGGACTTGTTTTACTTGGCAATTTCTTTTTGGCTGATTTTTTGAGGAAATAATAAATGTAAAATAGTAAAAACATTTATTAACTCTCCTTATATTGAGCATTAGGTGTTTAACAGGCTTAGTCAAATCCATAAATTATGGTTATCATTTAAGTAATTATGTGCCAGCTTTAATTACCTCGAAAATGATCGATTGTTCAAGTGACCCTTGTCAATTTCGTGGCTTTAAGTTAAAGCATTCGCCTAATGTTTAACTCTTTAGACTCAAGGCAGGCATATAAAAACCAAAACATATAACAAATCATTAAGCGTCCATTTTGTCTGCATATGGGAAACTGGGGAGTCACCAAAGGGAACCGGATTCCACTCTATCTCCAGACTTTTTCCTGTTCAATGTCGGGGCAGTAGGATCGTAAAAACGATGCTCGTTAGAGGCAAAGTTTTATGCGTTTTATTACACGACCCACAGAGGCATGTTGCGACCTCAATGTCGCTTTTTGAGAACAGACTTAGTGTTTGCAAATGGTCGCACTTTTTGGCTATTTTTATATTTATTTATGTAGCCGAAATTTTAGATATATTTATAGCAGAAATATTAAAATATTGATAGTCATAAGTTAAATTTCAAGACACATAAATACGTTTTTCTACTGGAAAACTAAACTCAACTTTATTACTATTTCTTTTATTCACTTGGTGTATTTCTTGCCACTTTAATTTTATTTCTTCGAAACCATTTGGCATCACTGAGCAGGTCCTTCGACGTTTCCCAACGCACGTAAAACCAAATCAGGCGAATGGACAAAACGCAAAGGGGGGCTGGGAGACTGCCTATTGCCAGTAGATTTTTATCCAGACCGAGCTGCATGATTGCATTTTATGTTTGTCTTAATTTTTTATGTCTACTTTGCGAGTGCGAGGCCATAAATAAAGCAACAATCAATTTTCATACGCACTCTTGTGCGACATCGCTGGCTTGCCGGGGACACACGCCACTCTCGAGTCGTAAAAAAAAGGCAAAGGAAACCGAATTGTAATCGTATATTTTAACATAATATTATTGCACACCCAGATGCGAACAAAACTGGCATTTGCAGGGCCTACACTGCCCGCTCCTCGCTTCCTGCTTCACTCACTTAAACATCATTAAATATGAAAATTCATCTGCAATTTATCAATTATTTATTTATGGCAATGTTCTCTTTGCATTTTACGCTTGTGTTAATGAATAATTTTCTCGTTTTTCCCCTTTGCTGGATTCTCTTTTTTTTTTTTTTTTTCTTTTCTTCTCTCTCTTGGCCATTGTGCGTGACTGGCTGTAAGTATGTAAGAGAAGGCCTGTGTCCAGTACGGTTCTGTTCAATCAATTCGAATTCGCTTTTGCATTTTTATTGCACTTTGGTAAAGGAGTACAAAATAAAAGGAAGTGAAAAAACTGTCAGGATTCGAATATGTTATACCTCTTACAAATATTTCTAAGTTGGTCGATTAGGAGGAATTTTTACACATGTTATAACTCTCTGAAAAAAACATAAAAAAATGCTAAGAACATGTTGAACAACTCCTTTTGATGCTAAAGACTTATTCCCTATCTATTATTCCCTATGTTTAATATTATCATATATTAACATAGCTAAATATACTCGCCTGGTGATGTTTATCAAGAATATATATTTGTTTTCCCGATCGGAAATACTGTTTAACTTATAATACCCTTCTACCCTATGCTTTTACCCCTTTTAACAATACGAATGAAAATCAAGCTCGTCCTGGCCCACACGCATATCTCAAATGTCGCACATTAATGCCCATGAAATTTTCGTTGTTGTGCGCTATTTTTTATTGCACAAAAGAGCAGCAAATTGCATGCGGGCGGGAATGTGTGAAGACAGCAGCTGCCAACGAGTTCAAGTACTGTGTGTACCCACCGGCAGGACTATAAAACAAACCCAACCCGACCAGAATCGGTCATTGTTATATCGCATTTCGCTTTCTCTATCTGTGGACTGGGATGTGACGGCGGCGTTTTTCAATCAAAATCCACACAATTTGCAATTTAAATGTTGATTTCGTTAATGCGGCGAATAACGCAATGGAATGAACACATATGGGCTGCTTCGGGCCTCGGCATCAGCTTTGTTATTGAACTGAAATGAATAGTTTATGTAGAGTCGGTACTTATGTGTCTGTGGCCGATGGGCCTGGGTTTGGTTTTGGGGCTTGGGGCTTGGACTGGGGTTTGGGCCTGGATAAGTGCCGCGGAAATTCCCTGCCTGGCTGCGTTTTATAACGAAGATGAATTGTAAATTGCATAGCAAATGAAATTAATTTTAATGGACATTGCTTATGTATTCGACAAATGCTTATTAAGCATTCATTATAACCGAACCGCACTTTTATGTATGCGCGACGCAGTCGAGCCATAAATTGTGAGAAAAGTATTGCCAGTTAAGCGGCTTATCGCTGTTTGCAGATGCGTTCTCAATGGTAATTGAGTGCTGGTAAATCCATTTCAAATCCATGTCAACTTTTAATGAATTTAAAACAGCATTGAGGAAGTTTTTGGTATTTTTAAGCGTGTATTTATTTAGCAAAATCAATTGCCTAAAAGCTTTGCCCGTTTCAGATGCATATTTTTGATGTTTCTACTGAATTTGTTGCCTACTTATGAGGGCATTATTTAAATAGTGTGACTCAGCTTACAATTTAAAATAACAAAAGCTGTAATCTCTTTGCAAATTCAAGGTGTCGCTGTTTATCCTTTTGTTTAAGGCACTCCAACTTCTCTTCTGACATCTTTGCTGCAGCTGCGTATTCCCAACACCCATCTCAGATAGAGTGCACTCCCTTCCGTAATTATTAGTCAGACCCTTTCCGTTGTTCCATCACCCATCACAGACCATTTGACAACTTACTCAACACTTTCCTTCCTCCGACTACGCAACTTGACGTGTGGCCAAGTGAGCGGGTGAACGGGTGAACGAGTGAGTGACTGAGAGGTGAATGGATAGGGAGGGATCGGAGCCTTGGCCAAGTCTTCGTAGCCCGCCATCAGCCATCAGCCAGTCAGGCAGCAAATGAGCAAAGGGAAAATTACATTTGGGACGCCGGCATGTCGCCTCCATTGGCATGCAGCGCCAATGCACAAGTTTTTTTCCGCTTTCCACTGCCAGCCATCGAGTGCAAATTAAACCGAGCAGCGCACGAGGTTAATTTCACATGCATTTCACTGGCAATCAGTGCGTGCTCCACTCAACGGGTAATGCTACACCTTGAGAAATATGTTAAAATAATGGTTATTATTTAAATTTTAAAATGATTTAATTTTTATCCTTGTAACCCTGCTATATAAATTTAATTATTTTTAAAAGAGGACGCGTTTTGTAAACGGAAAATAGAATTGAAACAATATGATCAAATTTTACCTAGTTATCAAAATAATATAAACATAATATAAAATATGTTTTTATTGTAATTCGAAATTGTCATACAAAGCAAATAATTAAAATCAGTTTTTTAGCTAATTTTTCTCAGTGTACAACTGGTGTTGGTGGTATTGCCCCCGGGTGGCGATGGTGATGCTGCTGCTGGTGGCACTTAGCCCAAGCTACTTACACTGCGCTTTGACTGGCCGATTGCTGGGTAAGGGTGATGCTCTGGTCGTGCTCTAATCCGAAACTCATTTCCCTCCCTCGGTCGGAAATGAAACCCCCATCGGGAAGGGCCAGGGCCAAAGTGCAGTTCGCTCGGAGTTTCTTCGTGGACCGTGGTTGAGATAATTGCGTGTAACAGGTGTGAAAGACGGAATTTACAATGGAGATAGTGCTCTCGAGAAAGCTTGAGAGGTTTCCACCAGCAGCTACACAAATTAAGTTCAAGTTGTCGCATTTCTTTGAGAGTTTATGCAGTAGGAAAAATGAACACGAATATCAAACATCAAATTCTTGCAAAACAAATAGTAAATCGAAATTAAAATAAATTAATAAAATGCGTATATATTTTAAAATTATGATTTAGCTATTGAAAAAGTTATGAAAAGTTTCGAAAATCAAAAGAATGAATCTTTGAGTTACTTTAACAATTGTTATTATTTATAGTAGAATATTTCTGGTAAGAAAATATCTATAAATAAGGAGTGCTCCTAACGCCTTAATTACCCAATAACCTAATGAATTTATACCAATTTTTTATCGCTGTGTACAATCGGCAGAACTGCCATCAAGAGGCACTGTTGGTTTTTGAGGGCAATCCTAATGGAAATTATTATTCATGCATATTACGCGACGACCGCTATCTGAGCTCGCCCAGATTTCGTTCATCTACATATCTACAATTCATTTGCAGCGCCTCGAGGGCCGCAAATTCCGTTTGTGTCATGAGTTTTGCCTTTTAATTAACACTGCCATACAACAACTACAACAACAACAAGTACAATATTCCGTACCAAAGTCGGAACTCAAAAAGTTCGTAGCTTATGCGTTTTTAGTGTCCCTTGCCCGGTGTGGTCCTGGCGCACTACATTCTCATTAGGCGCTAGGTGAAACGAAGAAAAATTGCTTTAGACTCTCCCTTTTGGCCCTCTTTTTCATTGCGTATCTTGTGGATACACGCAGTGCGCATGGTCCAATTAAATTATTGCCAGTGCTGTCGGCTAATAGAATAAGAAATCTTCTTTCTGCCAGCGCCACGCAAAAAGCATATGTTAATTTGCTGCTGCCACTGCTACTGCCGCTCCTCGAGGGCGAATGTGGGGGGGTAGGGGGGAGGATATAAGGTCCTGGGGCTCATTAGGATGCCCTTGCCACGGCGGCACTTGAAAGGGAATTTTTAATCCGAGCGTGCGAGTAATCTTCGTAGAAAACGGGCCTGCCCTGCCCAAGCGCTGGCACTGGCACTGGCACTGGGACAAAGTTTGTCATTAGGTAAATGTGCATTGCCGCTCCAACAAATCGCAACAACTGTTAATGTTAATTATATTACATTTATTCCCCCACACAACACACAAAGCAGCCTTGGGCCGTCTGAAAGTTGTGAGCCCTTTTAATGGATCTTGCTCTGCTGAAGGTTCCAGTTTGTATTCTCAAACAAACAAAGGGTCGAGCAGGAGCAGCACCTGACCCGCAGCTCCAAGTGAGGAGAAATGCGAGTAAAATTAAGACAGTTGAAGGTCACTAAAAAACTCAAAATCTTATGACAACAGGTATTTAAAATTGATTAAGATTTCGAACTTGAGATAAGCTTTATTATAGATATATAGTTTTTACTTGGTTAAATCTCTCTCCGCCCTCACACACATCCTTGGAGGCGTGGCACATTTGCATGCAGCACCGTGCATACATGCAAATCAAACATAATGAAATTGTAAAAGTTAGTTCTACCGAAAGATAAAATTTACATTTCTCGCTGACAATGAATGGGTTTGGCAAAGACGGATAAAAGGAGAAGATTTGCCAGAAACTTTGACATTTTTATGTGGTTTGCATTGCATTTGGTCGCGATTTGCTTAGAAATTGTCTAAGTCTTTTGGCGTTCAGCGTACTTGACACTTAAACGTGTGGCAAACATTTCCCAGACAAGTTCAGGGAGCAGAGGTTGAAGGCAACGCAAACTTTTGTATTTGTAAATGCAAATACGCAGTGACAGTTTGGGATGCACTGGAGCATGTGGTGGCAGGAAGCGAAGCGTGATGGCTCCCGGAATATTTAGCGGAGACATCCGCGGGAAATGAAGAACGTGTTCGGAATGAAGTTGATCAAACAATGTAAGACTATTCTTACATATTCTGATACCGGGTTTAGCAACAAACAAGTTTAATATTTTAGGGAGGAAATAAGTTTTCTTAATCCTACTTTATTGTAGCTCCTTGATTAATTAGCATTAATATTCCTTTCACTTTGTAGTCCATGTAATTGGATAATTCAGTTTGAATTGCAATTCCCACTCGGAAAGGCTTAATAAACCTCGCAATAAATCCATAAGGCCGCCTTTCGTTTGTTGAATTTACATTTCAGATAGACGTTTATTGACTTTCCACGCCATTTGGCAAGTTAATACGGTTTCCTGAATTCTGTAAACTATATATATTCAAAATTAATAAGTTTCGTGGATCTGCTGGTTGGGCGCGAGTGTTTTTCCAATGAAAATTGTATAATTTGTTAATTGCGAAAAATATAATAATATTTAACGCTTAAGTGCAAGAGGATATGGGCTGGCTATGATTGAATGTGTCCGAATGCAAATTTAATACTTTTTAGCCGTGAATCGATTCGTATTCCGCCTCATCCCTCCCCCTGACCGTGCCTCATATTGCTTAATATCCGTTTCAATTTCGAGGCTGCACTTTATTCAGCATTATGGCGCATAAATAAAATCACAGCAAGAGGCCAAAACTGTCGGATGTCCACACGGACACAGACAGACTGACCTCAGAGAGAAAAGAGAGAAAAAAAAAATATATACCGAGAAACAGAGAGAGCCTCGAAATACAGTGCGAAAAATTGTGCACATAATTTTTAGCCCAGTTGCACAATTTATTGTCGCTTGCAATTAGGCAAACTCGTAAATTGTCCAGAACTGTCGCAACGCACAGGAAAATAAATAAAATTAAAGAACAGCTAACGGAAAAAGCGGAGCACAAGAAATTTATTTAAAGGAAACTATAATTCATAATTTGCTGCCACTGTACTACAGCTTTTGTTGTTGTTGTTTGCTCCTTATGAGCAATTGCCGGGACGTGGCAAAGATTCACGAAAGGATTCTTAAGATCCGCCAGCAATAAACCGCTCCAAATAAATAAATACACTCATGCCCGTAGCACGATATCAAAAGGCAAAATGTGTAAATATGCTTATTGTAAGCCCGGGCATGTTTGAAAATCTTAAAGTATCCGACTTTAGATGGTGATATATCCCCCATGCCAGGGGGAAGCTGGCCCCCAGAAATGCAACACTTAAGGATTCAATTGGGGAGCTCAGCCAGTGTGTGTGTGTGTGTGTGTGAGTGTACTGTGTGTGTTAGTGGGGCTAGTTTACCTCTTCAACGGCATCAGACGAGAATCGTGCATTAGCGAAACAGTTTGTGGCAATGGCATAAAGAAAGCTCCTTCCACTTCCTTCAGCTTATGTATGTGTTCTGGGGTCTTTGTTGTTGGTGGCAGTTTGTTGCCGTTTCCAGGTGTGTGTGTGTGTGTGTGCGTATGTGTATCCAAGCACCCCGACGCAAACAACAAAACGGCCATTAGGTTGCACAATAAAAATGTTTAAAATACTATATGTGTGGAGAATTCGGTATGGTATGGATAAAACGAGCCAATGTTCAACTCAATGTTGAGTTAAGTTGAAACGAATATGAAATGTTCTGCCATTATGAATGGGTAACTTGAAGTTTAAGGTATATTTTTTATTTATTTATATTTATTTATATTTAATATTTACTTACTAAACTCAAATGATATATGAAAATCTTGTCTTTAAATCGAACCACTTCATGGTCTAATTTATTCCCTCACAACTTTTTTTAGAGTATCCTTTGCTCTCATTGTTGTTGGCCACAATTCGTGCCATTTTGTTGTGCATAAATAGCCAGACTGTTTGCACTTTTAGACGTCCGGTACGTGTCTTGTGGCCTGCCTCGACGGCTTAAAGCCCTCCTCAAGTGCCCGGAGCCAGGTCAAGCGACAGCGGCTTTAATGCGGCCACACTGCGTATACTCAACACGCGAGCCACGGGGCCAAATCAGAACATCTATTTTGCATGACCGTCAATATAAAGACGCGGCTGCCATCGCAACAGCGCACATTTATGACAGGCGGCTCCTTTTTTGCCCATTAACCAAATGCGAAGCTGATGAGCAGCGGGACACAGTGAAAAATGGCAGAAACACTGCACTTGGAGGCAGCGTACTTAGCGCGAATACACTGAGAAAATAGTGATACATTTTCCTACAGAAAAGCCCAAGTCTTGGGTATATTTAAAACTATATTTTATTGTGAAGTAAGAAATCCCCCTAGACTTATTATAGAATTAAATAACCAATCTTAATGAACTATTTTGGTGACATTTTCTAGCTGTGCAGGCGGCGATGGAAGGACAACTAGGATGGCTGCACTGCTGGATGGCAGGCAAACCAATGAGTGTCCTTTGCTGGCTAGATGGCTGCCTGGATGGCTGGCTGGCTGGCTGGCTGGCTGGCTGGCTCGATGGCTGGCCGGATGGCTTGCTGGCATAGCAATTGAAGTCGAGTTTGAAGTAGCATCTCGTTGGGCTATCAACGCCATCATTGCCATCATCATCAACGCCAGGACGAAGCCGCTGTCGCCGTGGCAAAGGGCAGCCGGGATGGATCCTTGTTGTTGTGCTTGTGCCGCTCCCGATGCAGCTGCTGTTTTTATTATTGTTATGGGCCCATAACTGTCAGCGCAATAAATTTTCCATTTTGCTCAAGCACCACTCTCATTACAAATGCAACGTTGTCGTTGTTGCTATTGCTATTGCTATTGCGCTGTCCCCCTGCTGAAGGATATTCAAGGAGCTGGCTGTTTGCAAATCAGCCGACCCACCAGCCACGGAGCGAGTGGGCGTGACAGTATCCTTCAGCCAAGGCCAAGGGTTAATTAAAATGCGTCAAATCAGCGCCATTAGCGCCTTCAATTTGTGGTCCATCACAGCCAAGTTCAGATCCTGTGGCGGCGTTGTGTCATTTTTTGAAGCGGGACTTGCCCGGCAGTCGTTTTAATTTAATTGCGAGAAAGGAAAGGACAACCGGAAATGCTCGCAGCGTTGCAGCTTTTGTGTACTTAATTGAAACGGCTGTGCTCATACTTAACCTCTTAAACTAGAGATGAGCATTCTTTTTAATAAAGATCAAAGAAGTGGCTTAAAAAGAGAGGATTCTGAACTTAAAACTGTAATTTAGCAATATTTTAAGAACGCCTTGTACTAATTTGTATGTATTTGTATGTATCAAAGACTGTAAAGTGAGTTCTTTAACAGATTTATATTCAAAACTTATGGTATTACATCGTATATCCTTGTATTACTTTTAATGTCTTGATTTCCTTCACGGGACCATCTTTAATGCGGTTCCAGGATCTCATCCTTATTTCGTTTTCCTTTAGCTGCTGTTGCTTCTGCTTTGGTTGTTGGCTTTGCCGAAAATTCGCATCCGAGCGTGGAAAAACATGTCGCTTTTAGTTTCGGTCCTGCCGTGTCCTTGTTGTTTGCTCTCGTTTTGGCCGCTGGTCAGTCCGATCCACCGTCCAGCACGGAAGTTGCCCCATCTCTTTTCCACTGGCCGTCGGCAGTTGGCATCCGAGGAAAACATGTTTGCTTGCACAGGTGCAAATATGTATGTATGTGCGTGTGTGTGTGTGATGGCGGCATGTTTTTTGGCCAAACACACACACAAGGAGCAAGAGGGAAGCGTATATATAGAGAAGCGCCACATCTAAAATTCATTGTTCATAAGACATGAACGCATTTTGCATGGCCCAACGCATTCCAGTGTCGCCTGCAGGTGTGTCTCTAAACACTGAGAAAATAACCAAAGGATAACAAGTTTTCAAAACATGCTACGTTAATTTTAAATATAACAAGAAAGGAAGCTAACTTCGGCACGCCGAAGTTTGTATACCCTTGCAGATATTATTTTATTACATTTTACCTATACTTATTATGTTTACAGTTTGACAGTTACAGTTATACATTCCCAGCTTTACATTTTCTCTACATCTACCGATCGCTTCTATGGCAGCTATA
>JAEIIL010022964.1:0-39317 GCA_018905715.1 Drosophila lini
TGGAGAAATATAACTTAACGTACCTTTCTTAGTTTGTAAGAAGAAAGACAACTGATTTCGGAAAGCCGACATTTTTATATCCTTGCAGTTTGCCAAAGAATTGAGAACAAAGCCAAAAATGAATTAATTTTAATTCGGAAAGCGGTGTTATGTTAGCTACTATGTTAACACATCTATCTATACTAATTAAAAATATATATATTATTATTAAAACGGTCAGAAATAAATATTTTAATGGTTTGCAAGCTTCTGACTTAAATTATAAGGGTAAACAAAAATATTAAATCAAGAGATTGCCTGGATATAAAATATATAGATTCTATTAAATAAAATTACAAATAATAATACAAAATTGTAAACATTTCTTTTCTGTCAGTGTAAGAGCCCTGTTAATGTAAACGTGTGTGTGTGTCGCACGTAACAAATAAATGGCCTCTGGCTGGCGGCTAAGCAGCCGAAAAGTAGGCAACATTGCGACTTTCCCAACTGCATAGCCATCTTTTATGCCCTCCCTTTTGTTAGCCAGCGAATGTATCTTTTTATTTGCACAGCATTTACATGATGTGCTTGCGGATTTTATTTATTTATTTTGGTGGTTCGCCTCTTTTCGGTTTTCCCAAAGTCGCTTGAACTGTGCGCTGAGCTCATTAGGGCCATATAAATCAAGCGATGTATTTATTTTTATTTATGAACCACAGCTGTGACGCCTCACACACACACACCCAGACAAGTAGAAACACACACATGTATCATACCCTCCTCGAAGGGTATGGGGCGGGGAATTGGCCAATTTAGTGGCCACAAACAAATTGCTCTAGATTTGTGTACTCTACAATGGCGATACACTGCATCCGTTCACTAATTGGAAACTATTAGCGACGAACGAAACCATTTGCCCGCAGATAATTTTCTTAATACCCGACTATATATTACACAGGAGCTTACATTGGAAGGGTATTTGGGAGTCGGCTTGGTCAGGCAGCTTTATAGCAGCTCTTGTTTCTTATTCACAGTATTATTACTGGCCGAACCGCATAATGAGTGTCCTTAGCTGGCGGCCATAAAATATATATCCTCCTGCCAACACGCACAAATACTCATGCGCTGGAAAAAATATATTTATATATATATATATAAATGAAATACACATTTATTATAGAAAGCCTTAATGAAGTTATCTTAAATTAAAAGTTCAGAAAAGGTGAATTCATTCATAAATAGCAGATTCAAATTCTGAATGATTTCCACCTGAAATAAAATAATCTTATTATACGTTGAATCCTTTTTTAAGTTTATTTCTTCCTGTATACGTAAACGCTTTTATATGTGCGGCCAAAAACAATCGATTATTTAAAATAATAAACGTGAAAAAATGTTGAATTTGTTCGATTGCCGGCAGATGAACCAACGAGACTCGCGGATCCACAATCGGGTCCATAACAAACACCATATCCAAGGGTGTTTGGTTATAAAAGAGGGGCAGGTGGCTCGGGAGGGGGTAAATGGTTAAGGGGTACGTGGTGCGGGATGTGTATAAGGACATAGACCGAACAGACAAACAGTTGATTGAATATTTGCGCGTCGTAATCATTGAAATGTATGGCATTCCAATTGATGTAAAAGGTACAACAAAGGCAATAAAAAATGAAAACAAAAAATATGATGTGCAGGTGGGATAAAGCCACGTGTTTTAAATATGATTTGGTGGATTTATATCCTCAATTTGCATTTGCGGCTCATTAATTTTATTTGCTCGCTCTGAATATATGTAACTCTCTTAGTAATAAGCAAAATATGGCTTTAGATTGAAACGCTTGAGTCCAAAGTGCCATTAATCAAACAAAATTAATTGCTATACAGTTTTGTCAAAGAGCCCTTGATGCTCAATTTTTATTTAATTTATTTAATGATTTGTATACAATAGGATTTTAATTGTGTTTTCAAGAGTCCCAATTATTGATTTCAAGTAATTTATTCGTTAGCTTTACACACAGTGATTAAATTAGTTTATTATTTTAAACTGAAAGTGAATTTTTCGTTTAATGCTAATCGAAATAACGAGATGAATGGTCACTAATTGAATCTTTAATCATAGTCGGCACGAAATGCAAATGAAATGGCCTTTGATGTGGCATAATAAACTCATTTGATGCAGCTCCCAGACACTCAATAGCCCTGGGGTGAGTGAGCTCTTGCCACCTGCAAGACAAAAGTTTGATTTATGGGGCCATAACTTTGTGTGTCATGTCGGGAATGCCTCTCGATTTCGTCCTGGCTGTCTCTCTCCCTGATGATATTTTGTATTTTTCGGTTGCCTTTGCCTAAGCTACACGCACTCTCGAGCCCGAAAGGACTGACACACACGGCTGCGATAAAACTCGGACCCCGCAGTGGAGACAGTTAACCAACCTCAAAGGGCATGTTCGTACGAGCCAGGCCCGGCCCTGACCCCTTGAACCCGGCTGACAGTTGTTCAAAGTTATGCTGCCGTAGTTGTAGCTATATCCAGATGACATCCACCAGATATAGGGCTCACACACAGATACACACGCTCGCCAGCTCGCTGAATATGACGAGTTTTTTTTTTTTTTTCTGTGGGCGAAAAAGTTTCGCTTGGTTTTTTCGTTCTTTTTTTTTGGCTTTTTGGGCGGCAGCAAAAAGGGACACAAGTAATTGAATTTCAATCGCACACACACACGCGGGGCAATTGCTTGTGCATATGTATTTGCAGTACACAAAGTGAAACGACAAACAACTCGTAATGCGGAATTTTCATATTAAATCCGCTTTTCAGCAGCCGCTCAAATACTCTCGAAGCGTGCGAGTGTGTGTGCTTTGCGCATCTTTTCGAGTGAGTTGAAAATAATGGCAATTTAATTCAGGGTCACTAATTTTTCTGCCACATCGCACAAGAAGACCGCATCAGCATCCGAGCCGAGCCGAAGCCATGGCGAGGCGGAAAGCGAAAGGCGACATTGCTCATACGCCACGTTGACAGCTTAGCCCATGAATTTCGCTCCTCCTGCTTGTGCGTGTGTGTAGGTGTGTGTGTGTTTGTGCGTGTCTTAGCATTACTGGCTGACTTCTTAAGCTGTTTAATCTAATGTAGCGCAACGCTGACACTCCAGGCCAGCGGACTGAAAGCCAAACACCAGCAGCCACTTTTAAGCACTTTGAAACTCATTTCCTACACTCAGCCACATTGACATGCACACAACTATGGTCGGTTGGGTGTAGTGTGTGTGTGTGTGTGAGTAGTGGATAGGGTGTGCCAAGAGAGAATGGATTTTACTTTGTATAGAATACAAGATTATAATGATAATTTTGAAAGAAAGAACTAGAAAATACACATATTACATTAACTAAGATTAAATAGAAAATTATAAAAACCATTAACTATTGAACCCCCTTAATCCAAGTGCGAGCATGAGGTGGCTGTCTATAACAACTTGAGTTCCAGGAGCCTAAGCTCCGCTTGTTGGCCGCTGGTTCCGGTCACACATATGGCAGGACCTCAAATGTGGCCTAGCCACTCTAAGGCTGCACTTTAAATTGGCTGAAAGTCTGGGTTACTGGGCGAATTGCAGATACCCTTTTGAGAATCACCCACTATTTGGGCGCCAGTGAGCCGCACTTAGATGTGTATAAATTGTCCCTTACGGGCAAGCATCGATCTGTCCCGCCCCCTAATTGATGACCGCATTTATACTCGACCTTCATCCTTTTTTCTCTGAACTTTTTTTGCGGCTCTCTGTTTACTTAGCCCTTGGTCCCTTTTCGGTCCATTTCGGGCCACGTTTCCGTTCATTTCACTTTCACATGGCCAATTGCTAATTTGCAATTTTTCGCCCAAGTGTGTGACGAAGTGTTTGTGTAAGTGGCATACTTTACAAGTCAGAAGGCAGGACTTTATTTTCACTTTGTATTGTAAATACATTTATACGAAGCTCATTGGCTTCCGGTTTCGGCTTCGGTTGTCAGCGGCAACGGAAACGTAATCTGCCTGTCATCCACCCAGCAACCCCAGCATCACCATCAGCCACCGTCAGCCACCAGCCAGCAGTCAACAGTCACCAGTCAACAGTCACCAGTTACTTTTCCCCCATTCTCGTACTCCCTGCCAGGCTGCCAGTGTCCGTCTTTATCTTGGGTATTTCCGCGGATCGGTATTGGCTTTCAGCTGCGGTTTGCGTTTGATTTCCTGTTTGTCTCCGAGTCGCTTCCTCCTTTGGTCTCTGCCGTGATATACCTTTCACGCAGCCCTCACTGAGAAAACAACTGCTCACGAAACAAATAGAAATGAGAATGTATATGAAATACGCTTCTCTGAAATATTTATCTTGACCTTGGGAATAAGCCAAGGTTAACTACAAACAAAATACGGCCAGAGCTTATCTAATAATCTTTAACTTAGATTTTTATTTCGTACTTTGGTATAAATCTTAGCTATAATATGTTAAGCTTTTATATTTTGTGAAAGACAATAAATGATTTATTTTTTAATTTAAAACAAACAAACTTATAAACCCATAAATTCCATATTTTTCTTTGTGTAGAATGTAGCTTTAATCATTATGCAAGAAATTGGCAAATAAATAATTTATTATATGCGGAATTAAGCACACAATTGAAAATTGAAACACAAAGAACTCGAATTCATTACAATCAGACAAAAACCTTGCTTAAAACTTTGTGTTTTTGTGGCGCCATTGAAGCGTTGAAAATTTAGCTCCTAAGCGAACTGCATAATCATAAAATTTTAATTGGTTTTCATTTGTTTTTCTCTGTTGTGTTAGTGGTCGTGCTGTACGTTGTATGTGTGCGGCACAACAAGCCGGAAAATGCCCCTAGAAGCTGTAGAAAATGCAAATTCATTATTGGGTCTGGAGTGCGGTTAGTGTTCGTGGCTTTGGTGTCCTTTTTGCATTTCAGAGCGAGGGCTTTATAGTTCATGGTTGATTAACTCATAAATAGCGAGTGTTGGCATATCCTGTTTGGCCCCCCCCCCCCNCCCTGCTGCCTGCCAGCTGCTCTCTTGGTCCTTTTTTGTGGTTGTCGGTGAAATTTGAGCATGCATGAACAGCGCCGTGCTTTCTTAAAGCAAATTAAAATTTATTTAGTGGAAATAAGTTTGTGTACACTCAATATAGCAAATTAGTAAAGGGCCCCTTGCCACTATAGAGGAGTTATTAAGTCAAACAAGGGTTTTACTAGCCTTAAATGAGATACTGTTTCTAACAGATTTCTTTAATTTTAAATTTTAAATCTGAGGTTTACATTTAAAAGCCTCTCTTGAAAATCTATTTTGTTTTGCTTTAGTAAAACTATTCAATTGGAACCTCACCTCTTTCTGTTTCAAGTTGGTTTTATTTTAACTGTAGTCCCTTCAGGCTTAGTATTATATATCTCTTAGCCCTTATGTACTGTACCTGGCTACTTAACTGGGAACTTTAGAATATATATATATACATATAGTCCGCTTCCGCTGTTCATCTTCTCGAGCACCTGCACTCTGGCAATTAAATGAGGGCGCAGTGCAAGTGGTTTTCTTTCCAGCAAGTGTGCTGGGGAATTACTGTGCCATGATTGAAATTATTTCACTGTACTGGCGCACACATCCTGCATTCTTATATTTCCTTCTCCACCCACTCACTTTTTTGTGTGTATTTGGGAGCAGAGCCAACAAATGAGGAGAGGAAGAGGACCTGCCCTACAGCGGCACAAGACAACATGAAATGCACTCAGCTGCTTGAAAACAATTTTACACGGGATTATGAGTGGGCGTTGGATGGATGAGATGGGATGAAAGTGGGGCTGTATGGCAGGGGCGGGGCGTGGCAGATGAAGATGGGTCAGCTAATAAAGCGCCACTCGGTGCAGTCTGCCTGGGAGCTATTGAGAGCTGTGTATACTTCTGCTTCTGCTTACTTGTTGCATAATATTTTCCTTTTTATTAGCTGCACGCCACGGGGCGAGTAACACTGAAAAGTATGCTACGAGCTTATCTCTTCCTCCCTCTCAAGTCCTTCCGGTTTCGCCATCCGCCTGCCTTGTAGGACTTTCTTAAATCCTCAAATGCTTTTTCAAGCTGATTGCCCTGCTTGGGAAGGCCGCCGTCCGAAGGTAATGAAATGTTTTAGGCTAATACAATTTAATGTTTTCGCAAGGAGTTCTGGCAAGGACACGCTGCATTGCTTGGCCGTGGTGGCCACTGGCACGCTGCTGCAAATGCGATTCCAAGACGAGTTGCCAGCTGGCAGTTCTCCTTAATCAGCAGACCGCCCGGGCACGTGAGTGCCCTCCGGCGTGGCGAATTGTTGAAGCATAACTTTGGCAAAGGAATTGAAATTGCCAACACCGCACACACATAGATGGGGCAAAGTGCACTGGGAAAAAATAAGAACAAATTAAAAGCAAGAGTGCATTGCAACAGCAGGCATGCTTAATTGCCTAGAATAATGTATTCAAAAACAATATATTTTAGTATTCCATTGTTAAGAATTTAAATTATATTCACATTTAATTTTTATAATAAATTATAATAGTACATACTTATTTTCCTCTGTGCACGCAAGAGCAACTCTTGAGAGCGTATGAAAAAAAACTAACTAAAATATTTGCACACAAATTAATTTCTTTTTGCTGCTAGATTCCCCGACCCACGTTTTTGCACTTGCTATTTGATTTTCATTTCAGATACGCTACGGAAATCCGCTTACACCAACACAGGCACACTCACAGACACAGACACAGTCATAGCTGCACATGGACTGTGAGCGGGCAGCTCAAACAATGGTCCGTCTTTGTACATTACTCATACGTAACGTTGGCCGCACACTTTTCAATTATCAATTGCAAACGCTTGTCTAAATATTGATATGGCCAAAACTTGATAATCGAAATTCCCACATTCACATTGTGTGGAAATCTGTAAATCTGAGACAGCAATATTTATATTAATCGCCTGCAAGTATTCCTGGCTGCTGGGCTTTTCAATTATTTTATCCCAGACATTTAATTTCAGATTTTGTTAAATGGAAAAAACCATAAATTGTAAGCACACGGAAGTAGTGTCCCTGGCCCCATATGCAAATGAACTGAAGTGCCTCCAGCCACCGCAATAGTTTCAATTATTGTCGAGAACTCCAGACAGCCGCTGTGGCAACTCTGCCCATTAAAATCAAACTAATTAGAAGTGCAACTCCAGCCCCGGCATCGTTCTAATTAGTAGGGAGAAAGAGCTGGGTGAGGTGGCGCCCATGGAAAAGCCACAAAAAATTGTTTGATAACAAACATTTTGCAGCTTAAGGAATTTCTCGAAAACAATTGCCAAACTAAGCGCAACCACAGACACAAACACTTTTCCAGGGGAGGAAAGGGTTGCACATAGCACATGGCCAAACAAAACAGACGAAATTCTGTGCAAGTTAAGCCAACAAGTTATAAAATACTCCTACAAGCCAGCACACAGATATGCGCCCAAAGCAAACACCCAGATATAGATACAAATACAGGCCCGACCGTGCAGTTATATCGCCATATTGCCACACAGCCACGCAACTACAAAGAGCGCCGAGCTGCGCACCGAGGGCAAACAATAAACAGCAAGTGCAGAAAGTATGAAACGGAAATTCTGCATTTGACATAAACGCCAAAAGCACGCACTCCAACACCCAGGCAAAAGCAGGCAAAATCAAGAGCCGAAACCGAAATAAAGTCGAGTGTTGCATACACTTGTCGAGTATTTAATTTAAGAAAAAGAAAAAATTAAAGTTTGAACTTATTAAAAATTAATCTAACCAACTACAGCAACAAAAATAGCTACAACATCTAAAGGGTTTATTTAATTATTATTTTATTGCTAGAAATACATATACAACTTAAACAAATCATACACTTCTATTAAGAGTTTAATCGCTTCATTTCATTTCATAAATCTAAGTGTTTTTCCAAACCATATAATTTCTAAGAATTTCAAAAAAGGGATATTGTTATTCTTAGCAAATTTTAACTATTTTCAGCCACATAATATTCATCTTAGAATCACTTCGCTTTAGTTAACATAATTTGTTGTCTTTTTGTATACTATAAAATAATATTTAAAACTTTTAAAAGATTTATTTCCTTTATTACAAATGCATTAGTTTAATTTAATTTAATAAATTTAACTGTTTTTCAAGCCCAGATAATTTCTAAGAATTTAAAATAAAGCATTATTAGTTCAAATACTTAAAAAGCTTAAACTATTTTCAGCCACTTATCCATCTTAGAATTCTTTCACTTTGGTTTACATTACTTGTTGTCTTTTTATATATTATGAAATAATATTTAAAACTTGTAAAAGAATTTTTCACTTCATATATAGTAGTCATATTTTCCAAAATTAGTTACAAATCCCATCGCTTAGCTAATAAATCCGCTCGCCAGGCTTTGATAGAAAATGGAAATGCAAGTGGAAACTCTATGCCAGGGGACGACAACAGGGAAGCCAACAATTGCTGGGGAAAATCGCAAAAGGAAGCTGAAGGGAGCCTGAGAAGAAACTGAGAAGGGATGCTAAAATTTCAGAAAACGTTTCGCACTGATTTTCATTCGGTTACTCTGGCAGGCAGTCAGGCAGTCAGGCGGCTCGCAGTTAGAGGCGACTTTGTCTCTGGGATTTTGGGCCTAGCTGCATCAAACTGGATATCCTTCTCGTTTTGCATTCGGGGGGATTTTTGCGTTTTTTAGTTCTCCGCTCGGTGCCTCCTGCAATCTGGCATTCTGCATTGGCATCGCATTGTTCTCACGGCTCAAGTGCTAGGCAGCCTGTGGCTTAAAATATAAAAATTGATGCCAAGTGCAGGCCTTGCTTTTGCCCGCCTTACACATTTCCATTTTCCATTTGTTGGGCTTCGCTTTTCGCATTTTGGTTTTCAGTTTTCAGTTCGCAGTTTGCAGTTCTCAGTTCTCTCAGCTCTTAGCTCTCAGCTCACAGTTTTGGTTTTCCAGTTTTTCCCTTTGTGGCCGCTGCCGGCGACTAATGGGTGTCAACGCTTGAATGCAATTTGGAGCATATTTTGCGGTGCTGCATGCGGGGTTTGCGGTTTTTGTTTTCGGTGTTCTTGCAGCTTGTTGCAAGGATAAAAGCCCTGTGTGAGTGGCAACCGCTTGCGGTTATCATATGTCAATCAATACGCTGATGACTAATGGATGGCAGCCAGCCAGCCAGTCGAGCTGAAATCAATGTCAGGCCAATTTACAGACAATTTCATAAGCGGAATTGACGTCAAGACGCGCACGCACATAAATCACCAGCAACAGGGCACCGGGAGTAGAGGAGATGAGGAGATGAGAAGACGAGGAGCCGCGAAGCAGGAACTTGAGCAGCGCCACCTGCCAAACGAATGGCATTCAATCAAGTCATCCCGCCCCCAAAATCCGCCACTTGCCGCCCTTAGATGTCCTGGCGAAATAACAATAAAAGCGAGTGGCCGCAATGATGTCCGTGTTGCTCCTGCTCCTGTCCCTGTCCCTGTCCCCGAGCCGGCATATTGATGACGATGACAATGAATTTGCAAAAGGATCTCAAATCAGACGATGCGGCGTATATATATTGACATCCATAAAATCCAAGACGGCGCAATTAAAACTTTGAGATCTGGGCCGGATTTATGCATTTACTTGGATTTCTGTCAATTTGTATAAATTTTTTATGATAATGAAGCGCAAATATTTCAAGAGCAAACGACAAAAGGCGAATGACAGAAGATAATGTATATAGTACGTACATAAAGCGGTGCGGCACTGAAACAATGGAGGGACAAGAAAGCGGGGTCAGTCATAAAGACGACAACGTGGCGACCGGAAGCAGGAAATGCCAAGCGGCAGTGCCAAGATGGCTGTGTGCAAGGAGACAGAGAGAGAGAGAACAAGTTACAGAGAGGAAACGCCGGGAGAATGGCAATTGCTGGGTAAATTGAGTCCTCAAAGAAGTTGGCAAAACATTTACCAAGAAGTTGCCGGATGGGAGCTGGTCCGAGCTCCACAATATTCCCAGGATAATGAAGCAAGTGTGACAAATTGTTGATTTTATGTCAAAATTGACTTAGACAAAGATAGATACTTCGCTCTGGCAAAATAAAATCTATGCAAACTTCTTCCTGGCCCGATTTTCAGCCGTAAAATCATTTGCACACCTCCCTCCAGTAATTTGTAACAGTTAATTTAGTTTGCATGTTTTGCACTGACTTTGGCAAATCGCAAGTCGGGCGAGGCGCCAGAAGTGCTGCTGATGACAACGACAATGAGTCGAGCTGCTGGATGCTGGGGGTCCTGGAGCAAAAACTTGACAAAGTATTCATAGTAAAAGGCGCTCTCAAAGCGAGACAGCGAAACTTGTCAGTGCAAAGTTATTAAGTCAGAAGCCTGATGACTCTGCGTCAGTCAAACTCCGGTACACTAAGAAAAACTAATGAGAGTTGACACTTTATAAATAGGAATATGTTAAAAATTTAGTTTCAGGATAATACGAATTTCTTACTATTATTAAGAAATTTATCTTACAGCTAATAAATTTAAAAGGTGATTTTTAAGCCTTAAAATTTATATTTTATTTGTCACAATTTATTTTCCCTTCTTATTCTTTTCCCTCTACTTTTTTCTCAGTGCAGGCAACTCGCTCTTTCAGCCGCTTTGTTGAAACGGTTGGGCGTGTACGTGAGCTTGAGCTGCTGGGCGTGGCAGCTGCTGGAACTGCTGCAAAATATTATAATAATAATAATAATAATAATAATAATAATGTAATATTATTTGCCGCTGCCTCGAGCGCTTGGCCAGGCCGAAACTTTTTCAGCTGCTCGACGGGCGGCAGTCGGCGTTTGGCGGAACTTAAATCCTAATCACATACGCAGTCAGTCATACGCTGCGATTCAAGTACAAGCACCGCCAACTCATCATCTCGAGGACCCGCACTTAAATCCACACCCAGATATACACACCCAGATATACACTCTCTCACCCCACACGCCCAATAACGCAAATGGCAAATTAGATTGCGCATACGCCTCGTTTGCACTCGAATTCCCTTTGATTCGCGAAAGCGAAATTCACACGGCCCACGGAGAACAGAAAACAAAACTAATGCGCAATTAATGACATCCGCTTAGCGAGCCAAAAACTATGCAACATTTTATGTGGAGCGGAAATTTTACGGCGCCATAAACACGCCACCAATGGGCGTGTAATGCGCCTCCATTTTCAACACGACTTGTCACCGCTCATCATAAAACCGGTATCTTCATTAATTGACCGACTGAGGACCAAGCATTCAGGAATCCAAGGACCAACAATTCAACTCCCACAGAGTGTTTTCGCCTTTGCCTGACTTTGATTTCCTTGGGCCACTGGTTTCTCGTTTTTTGGCGCGACTCACGCGAAAATGCCATTAAATTGATGGGACAGCGGAGTTTGCACGATTCACAGAGTCGACAAAAACAATTAAAAATGTTATAAAAATGCTGTATGCAGGTTGCTGGCCGCTCATCGCCTGACGTCGACCGGCGACTGTCCCTGTCCTGTCCCCTGTCGATATGGACAGTGCTGATAAAAGCAAACGGCACTTAAACGTGTCAACAATGGGCACGACAAGCGCAGCAGCCTCGAATTGATGAACAAAGGACTGTGCTGGCACCAAATAGACCCTTCGTCCCACCGCCCCCTCGGCAGACAAATTTTTTGCCCTTTCTTTGGAGAGGGTTGCGCGGGACAGATTTTCGCAATCAGTTTTATGTTGTTCAAGTGGCAGGCGAACGAGCGCTCATTGTGATTGGCCTGCCATGGCCAAAAAACAAGCCACCAAACTCACACATATAGTTTAAACACTGGCAGAAATTGGTGTTTAATTTTCCACTTAATTAGGTAATTTATTATCTAACAGAAATTAAGAAACTATCATCATAATAGAGGTTTTATTGAGATACATTCAATATAATTTTAAATGTACTTATATTTATTTTTATTCTTTAAAACTAAAACAACACTTTTAGATATATTTTCTTCCCTGTGCATATACATATCTGACAGTTCAGTTCGCTTTAGATATATATATAGACACCAAACAGTTTTGCAATTAATTTCTGGCCAAAAGCAGGAAAACGTTTGTTGTTGCCGCGCTGCTGCTGCTGTGGCTGCCATAAAAGTTAGATAAATTGTACGAATATAGACAAAAACTTTCGATCACGCAGCCACGCACGCACTTTATGTAGAGGGAGGCAGCCAGTGGAGGGGAGGGGCCGAAAGGGGGCCCTGGTCGCGGCTTTGTCAGATTTTGAAGTGGCAAAGCCAAAAACCAAGAGCAAGCCAAGTGGAGCAACTGCCGATTATTTATAGTTGGCAAACTTTTGTCATTTACGTTCGAAAATTTAAATTTTAATTGAGTTTTCTTGCAATCAGGAAGCGTAGCTCCAAAGGGTTGGGTCACAGGACCCAGTCGAGAGTCGAAAAGTCAGGTGTTGGGGCTCGCTCAACTTTTCCCTGGCCGCCTTGCTAAGGCGTTGGGGGCTTTGTTATCGAAAATGTTTTGTTAACTTATGCACTGAAACTGTAAAGTAAAAGCCATTTAAAAATTCAACATCAAAGATTTAATATCATAGGAAGGACTTGAAGGATGCACCTAGTAACATATATACCTACGTATATAGGGTATATCAAAGTCAATTCTCTGCCGACCCATTTCGGTTGTTGACTTACCAGGGAAAGTGCACAAAACAAAACTTTTCCAGCTGTTGTTGCTAAAAGACCGCAATAGCGAAAAAGCCAACAACAACAACGAAATAGTAAAAAGGAAAAAAGAAATAAAAATAAAAGTTTGAGTTGCAAACAAGCTAAAAATTGTTGTTTGCTATTGTGGCAAACGATGGTTGTTGTAATTTTGATTGCTTTGTTATGTGCAGAAGTGTGTGTGCCGAGTGTGGGTAGCAATAAAACATGAGGATTCCTCCATTCGGAGCCCACAAACATTCAAACATTTTCGGGAAATAGGTTGGCTAATGAAAGCAATAACAACTGTAGCGGCCGTATCAGCAGCTCATTCAAATGAGGCTCAAACAAAGGAAATAAATAAAAAGGGTGGCCACAAAAACAGCAATAAAGCAGCTAATAGACTAGATTAAAGTTGTCCCGGCAGCAGGCGCATAAATTGCTCATTGAATGTTTTTTTGTGAAAATGCTGATGCCACAAATTTGGCAAAAAAAAAAAAAGTAAAAGAGCAGCCAAAAATGCCTTCAATGACCGTAAGCCATAAAACACACGCGGCTCAATGGCGGCACGGCCAAATGACAGAGTTCATGTATCATTATGGCTTCGCCAGGACGAAGGGCCAACACTGACCAACAGGACACAAAACACTAAGCCAAATGGGTTTCAGTTGGGGTTGCTTCAGCCAAAGTTGTTGGCCAAAATGGCTCCAAAGGAGTACAGAAACCAAAGTTCTGCCATTGCAGGATATTAAAATTTTTGACAAAAGTTGGCAAAGCATTAAAGTAGGCCTCTCTGACCCTGTAAGTTATGATAGAATCATCAGTCGATTAGATCTAGCCTTTTCAATCTCCCCTGCCAAGTTCTGTTCCCTTAAGCATAACTTTACATAAAAATATAAATTCAAATATGGCCTTAAATCAGCCAATCAAATATGGAATCATAAACCAGCGAAGAGCGATGCTAACTCAAACCGAAAGCGCTGAAAACTTGCAAATTTCAATTAACGAGCAAAAAACGCTGGTAAATTCAATCATATTCAGTAATTAAATTTGCCAGTCAGAACGGGAACGGGGTTGCTGGGATATCGGTGGCTACGGCTGGTTGTCATCATCGTGGCTGGCACATTACTGGCAATGCACAGGGGAAAGGGGAATGCCGGAACCCACCCAGCAAAACATAGATCTGGGCGGGAGTTTGCGGCAGAAACCCAACTGAAACCACAGAAACAACTCAAAATCGCAATATGACACATATGTGAACAGACATGGCAAATACCAAACGAAACGAAACGAAACCAAAAACCGAACCAAACCAGACCAAAAAGTAGAGCCAGCATTGCAACGTTAAACATGCAAAGTGCACAAGTGCTGATAGGTGTGTGTGTGTGCTGGCCATGTGTGTGTGTGTGTGCATGTTAACGTGGATTTTAACGAATGTTGACAATTACGAAAAATTTGGTTTCTGGTTAAACGAAATGTGCCAAGGATGAGAGGTGCGGGCATATGAGTGCTTGCTAAATGTGCAGCATGTACATGGGTGGAGTTCTTCTCCTTTTCGGCTAAGTGTGCTGCTGCTGCTGCTGCTGCTGGGAGTATTTGTGGGGAATTTTTTGGGCTGTGGCTCGTTTCGTTGGAATATCGCGGGAGAGAGAGCCCAAAAAATATCCACGGCCCGAAAGAGAAACCCAAAAAAACTTGGCTGAAGTTGTAATGGAGTCGTCCTCGTCCTCGGTGGGATTAGGCTCTGCAGAAGAGAAGAGCTCCTCAGAGAGTCGTTCTGGTCGAGAAGGAAAATCCTACAAAATCACTGAAAAGGACTCTCTTTTCTAGGGCTTGGCTCAGCTCGGCTGCTGTGTGTATGAGGATGGCTCTCCCGAAAACGGGGTGCGCCACCGGGCGCAGGCGCTGCGCAGCATCCACATTGTGATAAAATTCCGCCAGCGACAAAGCTACAGAATGAGGCTGGAACCGCCGAAACAGAGGTCCTGGCCAGGCTACAAAAACAAAACGCGCGTCAGTACGATTCCTGTGAATATCTATGCAGGACAGCACGGAGCAGAGCCGAGCAGCTCCGCAGAAAAAGGCGTGAAAATCTGGTCAGAAAAATAACCAAAAAATTAAATCGAATTATTTGGCAAGCGAGAAAATATTTGCAATTTTTTGGGGCAGCTTTAAAGTGAGTGAAAATAATTAAGTTCAATTAAGGAAAAATAAATAATTCGAAGCGGCCGCTGCGAAAACAAAATCAGCTGCATGGGCGCAGCGGTTTCAGCTGCTCAGCCAGTGCGCCGACTCGAAAAGCGGCCAGCGCGACTTGGAGACTTGTAAACACTTTTAGGCCATGTGCTAAAAGCCAAATACAAACACTCGCTGCGAACTGCGAACTGCGTCAGAGGCTGGCCCAAGCCAACCCAACCCAAGCGGAGCCCAGCCAGGCAGGCCAGGCCAGGAGGCAGAAAGGTAAACAAAAACCTGTGCGCGTGTTTGTATCAATAAAACACCGGCCGACCGTCAAGGCCTCCTTGCCACACCAGTGACGTCACCATGGCTGGCTGCTGCATACGCCCACGCACACTGGCCCACCTGCTGCCCCTGCCCCTGGGGCCACTGTGGCGGCACTGCAAGCTCCTATGCCTGCTCCTGGTTCTGCTGCTCCTCTGCGAGACGGTCCAGGCCAATCCAGATGCCAAGCGGCTGTACGATGATCTCCTCAGCAACTACAACCGACTCATCCGCCCCGTGAGCAACAACACGGACACAGTGCTGGTCAAGCTGGGCCTCCGGCTATCCCAACTAATTGATTTGGTAAGTGTGAATGCCAAATTGTAAATTATAAATTTTATAAATTGTGAATTGTAATTTGCGGGCGACGATCCGAACTCAAATCAATTAATGCAATTGCCAAAAGTTTGCGGGGAAATTTTTAATTAAGTTTTGGCGAAGGCCAGGCTGCCGGCGTTACGCTACATTTGCTGCGGGATAAAAAGCGAAAAAGTTGCCAGAAACTTTCAGCGGGTCGTAAATAAAAAATGCTAAACAATAAACAGCAACAAATGAGCCAAATCGAGAGAGCTGGCAACCGAGAAACCTATAAAGCCATAATGAAGCGGGGATGAATTTAAGGGCACACAGGCAGAAATATTTCAAATATATTTTATTATAAAAATATCTCCATAATTACTACTAAAAAGCTATCTTCATAGATCTATCTTGATAGATCTTTAATAATTTGAGGTATTTTTAGAGAAGAATTGACTTATTTAAGCTTGTTTTGTAAATTTTAGTAAGACTCCTTTGATGACTTTAAGAAAATACAAATAAAACCCCTTCCAATTTAATTTTAAATATTTTTAAAATTACTTTTAACTATCTTGTAATTCTTTCAGCTATATTATTTGTTATTTTGATTAATTTTTTATTAGAACAACACTAATCTTGAACATTTTAAACATAGAAAAAAAAACTTAATAGTATCCTTAAACCTGTAATTATATTTTCCTTTAAGTAATTTTTAAAAATACCCACAATTTTTTTCCTGTGTGGATGCAGAGCATTAAAGTGGCATATTTCAATTCGCAACATCAGCTTCGTTTCTGTCAGCACTGGTTTCCCCGCCACTGCCCCCATTGCCCCTTCAGATAAATCGTTCGCATTTCTCAAAACTTCCAGCCACGGGGAGCACTAGATTTTTATAACATTTCACTCCAACATTTCATTACATGCTGCGACCGGGAGGAGCACTGTAGCCAAGAATGGGAATGAGAATGTTTGGTTGTCTGCGCTTGCTTAAAGTTGCCCGGCCAAGTCATTTGTCAGCAGGCCGAGACTGCAATTCCGGCTGCAGGGCTCCTTTATTTATTTTATTTTTTTTCTTTTTTGGGTAAAGTGCGGTGAAACGGTGCCACCAGAAGGCTTAAAAGGTAATAAAACAAGCCAAAAAGAAAGGGAAGCCGTAAGCTGACAGCAAAAAGCACATTAGCCGGGGGGACAGGACGAGAAGTGCAAATGATATAAAGGAGAGGCAGGAAAAAAGGGGAAAATGAATAAAATGCAAATCCCACTTGATGCATGGCCTGGTCCTTAGTCCCCAAACTCCATTTTCCTTGTCTTTTATACTTTTTTGCGGCTTCTAGAGTATTTACGTATATTCGCGGGCTTTATTTTTACAGAATCTCAAAGATCAAATTCTAACGACCAACGTGTGGCTGGAGCACGAGTGGCAGGATCATAAATTCAAGTGGGATCCCTCGGAGTATGGCGGCGTCACGGAGCTTTATGTGCCCTCCGAGCACATCTGGCTGCCCGACATTGTGCTCTACAATAAGTAAGTCAGCCGAAAAAAAAATTACAGAGAGAGAAAAACTACTTTACCTATGGCTTTGAGGAATTAATTTACTTTATAAAATTTTAAAAAATCTGCAAAGTCAATCTTGAAGTATACCTTTATGAATTAATATTAGATTCCTAAGTATTTATGTGGGACATCCTTTTCCTTTTGCTCACCTCCCTAAATTCTCTAAAACTTTCTCTCTTTTTACTCATCCAACAATTTTTGTGCAGTGCCGATGGCGAGTATGTGGTCACCACCATGACAAAGGCCATTCTCCACTACACGGGCAAGGTGGTGTGGACCCCGCCGGCCATTTTCAAGTCCAGCTGCGAGATTGATGTCCGCTACTTCCCCTTCGATCAGCAGACCTGCTTCATGAAGTTCGGCTCCTGGACTTATGATGGCGATCAGGTAAGTGATGGCCTCTCCCTGACTCCCTTTTCTGCCACAGCTCCTGCTCCGGGCTCTGACGTTGCCCGCCGGCTGCTAGTTGAGTCCGAGATAAATGGGCGTGGCCAACGATTTATGGGCCACCATTTATCTGCGAGATGAGATGCCGAGATGCGGCGATGAGGGAGCGACTTACACGCCTAAGACGCGGTGAGAACATCGAAAAGGCGTCGTCGTCGGCAACTCGCAGATTAAAATGTGAGAAATTGTAAAAGTGTAATTGAAACTTGTCTAACCGTTGCACACTCACTCGCATACACTAACTCACACCCAGCCACTTGACTCTTTGTGTGTGTGTGTGTCGCTGTCATAAAAATGCGCGGCCATAAATTAAGGCAAAGTGCGTCTCCCAGCCAGCCCAGGCTGCTTCCGTTTCCGGTGACCCTTCGCAAGCCAGCCCGGAGGGATAAAGGGAGAAAAAAGCACTGAAAAAAATGTGAGAAAAAGAAGAAAGCAAGCCCGAATTAAAATTAGTTTGCATACTACATTTAGATATATTTTCTTTCGGTGTATGGCATGGATTTCATGAAGACATTGCTCTTTTCCACCGGGCGTTTGTCAACGCATTTGAATCTCGCCACTCTTTTAAGGAGTGCACTTGAGCTCCTGGCTGGAAGAGGAGCAGGAGCAGGAGCTGAGGCAGATATGGTGCTCCTGCTGGCACTGTTACGCCCATTGATGCCAAGTGGCTTTGAGCTGGACAGGAAAGAGGGCTGCCTTAACGGCTCCATCACATCCGGGCCTTTTCTCATATTCCCCTTCCCCAGATCGACTTGAAGCATATCAGCCAGAAGAACGACAAGGACAACAAGGTGGAGATTGGCATCGACCTGCGCGAGTACTATCCGAGCGTGGAGTGGGACATCCTTGGCGTGCCAGCGGAGCGGCACGAGAAGTACTATCCGTGCTGCGCGGAGCCCTATCCGGGTGAGTTTAGTGGAGTTTAAAGCCTCCAATCGCCGGCAATTGCGCGAAAGCTCTACCCAAACTCATCCCCTGAAAATTTCTACCCTACTCCCCGTATTTATCTCTCGATTTCTCTGGTGATGTCCTCTGGCTACTGAATTGATATGAACTGGCTTGTTCAGATATCTTCTTCAATATCACCCTGCGGCGAAAGACTCTCTTCTACACGGTCAACCTGATCATTCCCTGCGTGGGCATCTCGTACCTGTCGGTGCTGGTGTTCTACCTGCCCGCCGACTCCGGCGAGAAGATTGCCCTCTGCATCAGCATTCTCCTGTCGCAGACCATGTTCTTCCTTCTCATCTCCGAAATCATACCCTCCACGTCCCTGGCACTGCCATTGCTGGGGAAGTACCTCCTATTCACCATGTTGCTGGTCGGGCTGAGCGTCGTCATCACGATCATCATACTCAATATACACTACCGGAAGCCCAGCACGCACAAGATGCGGCCCTGGATTCGTTCCTTCTTCATCAAGCGGCTGCCCAAGCTCCTGCTGATGCGTGTCCCGAAGGATCTGCTTCGCGACCTGGCGGCCAACAAGATCAACTATGGGCTCAAGTTCAGCAAGACCAAGTTTGGACAGGCGCTGATGGACGAGATGCAGATGAACTCCGGCGGCTCCAGTCCGGACTCCCTGCGACGCATGCAAGGTCGTGTGGGGGCGGGAGGATGCAATGGCATGCATGTGACCACGGCCACAAACAGGTGAGAAACTCCAGCGATATTTTATGTTTTATATTATGAGAATTTTAGAAAGAGATTTCTTAAATAATAAATATGATAATTAGCTAAATTAATACTCTTTAAACGAGTACAACCAAAGTCTGATTCGCATATCCTGTCTGATGACATGTAATCCTCTCTATGCCCACAGATTCAGCGGCCTGGTGGGCGCCCTGGGTGGCGGGCTGAGCACCCTGAGCGGCTACAACGGACTGCCATCGGTGCTGTCCGGATTGGACGACTCTCTGAGCGACGTGGCCGCACGCAAAAAGTATCCTTTTGAGCTGGAGAAGGCCATACACAACGTCATGTTCATACAGCATCACATGCAGCGCCAGGATGAGTTCAATGCGGTGAGTTCGAGCCAAAGTCCAGTTCCGAGTTTGAGTCCGGCAGCTGATTGAATTTTTAATTGGAAATTCCGGTTGTGTCTACGGGGCAGCCGGAGCAGGAAAACCGCAAGAATCGCTTTTGCCGGCTCTCCACTGGCGTCCTGGTCAGTTATTTCCCGGCTCAGCTCATCCGGCCGGCTACTCAGTGTGTGTGTGTGTGTGTGATCTTTGGCCGGCACTAGATTCCTTTTTCTTTTGTCGACTTATTTAAGCTTTTGCCATATTTGCACTTTAAGACCGCCCCGGCAAATCCACTTTTAATTGCTTTTGTTCAATTGACTGGCAATCGGCGTGGCCCTCGGCTCCAAGCCAGTCCACAGCAGCCCAGTCCACCCACTTCATCTCTTCATCAGCGGCAGCGGGTGCGGCAAAACGTTTCAATCAAACCCGAATCGAAATGTTCTTTGTTGTGTGATTGCGGCGGCGTGTGCCTGCCCCCGTTTTCCCGATTTGCCCCCCAAAATTTCCCGCATTTTCGTGCTCTTCCCTTTGTTTGGCTTGTTTTTTCAGCCATTTATTTTTTCGGGCTTTGCTTTGTTGCCGCTGCGATTTCGCCTTTTGATTGATAACCGAACTGATGCCGGGCATAAGTAGATTAAGCGGACTGCTTAATGAAAGCCAATCGCTCAAAGTGTGGGCTTAAAGCGCAATTAACCCGGCCTGCATGCGGGCTTTTGGTTATTGAGGAAGAGTACGAAATATTCAATTATGGACTAAGATTAAGTGCAGGCTTATTTGGAGTAATTGGGCGATGCTTAAATTTTATCTTGATGCCATTAAAAATAAATATGTATTTTTAAAGAAAAACTTATGGACTGATGCCATTATTAATTATCTGCAGGAGGACCAGGACTGGGGCTTTGTGGCCATGGTTATGGATCGTCTGTTCCTGTGGCTCTTCATGATCGCTTCCCTGGTCGGCACCTTTGTGATCCTGGGCGAGGCTCCGTCTCTGTACGACGACACCAAGGCCATTGATGTCCAGCTATCCGATGTTGCCAAGCAAATATACAATCTAACCGAAAAGAAGAATTAAATTCAAGACAATTTTAACCTTAAGACAATTTCCTAGTTTAATGCAGTGTTTCAGCAAATTGATGGAAACGAGAATTAAAATACGGTATAATAAAAACGTTGGCCCGAAAGCAGCCAAGCAAAATGCTGAAATGCACAGAGCTCGTTTTTTTTTCCCCTTCCTTTCCCCTCTATAAAACCCCTTTTGCCAGCTAAAACGCCGGCACATTCGCATGGAAAAAGCTGCATGCCAAAAAGGTTAAAGCAGGAATTATTACAAAATAAATGTTATGCAGAGAGGAAAATGTACATAGAAAAACCTCTTGTTATTTTATTCTTTAAAACAAGTTAAAACTGAAATTATAAGGAACGTAAGAAACCATAAGAATATATTTCTAAAATAATAATGCATGTTTCATTTTGAACCTGAATGCTTTTTCCTGAATTTAGAATAGAAAATTAGTAGCATATTTTATTCTTTAAATATTTATAAAATGTTCAGGGGTTTTAAAGTATTTATTAAAATTTACACAATATTTGAAATCATGGAAATTAGTTTAAAATAATTACAATAAAACATATTTATCGAATGATTTAGGAACTTCGATTGTGGTAAATAAAAATATATTTTCTTAGTGTATGGAAAATACCCGTACATAAGAGGATGCCAACGGCTTGCAACCGCTCCACTTCCTCCCTGCTCCGCTCCTGATTCTCGTTTTTCCTTCGCCACCGAAGCCTGTCAGAACTATTTGCCAAGCATGTGTATCCAACATCGCATATACTTGCACTGCTTTCGCCATGGGCACGGGAGTATGCCTGGCCTTTTATTTGATAACTGGAAAATTAACCTTTGGAAAATGCTGCAAATGCGCAAGCAACGGATGCCAACTCGTGAGCAAGCCGAGCTTGTTCAGGGGGGCATGAAAATGCATAAGTCGGTAATGAAGGGTATATGGCTACAAGCCGGCATAATCGGTAAGTTGTTAAAATGTGAAAGCCACCATTTAAAGTAAGCCCGAGGCCGAGTAAGTGAACCAAGATAATTCTCAGAAATATAATTTATTTAATGCCATTTGGGCCGGAATAATTACTGGTAAAAATATTAAAGCCTACTTAAGGCAGAATTCAAGGCAAATAAATTACGTTAAATTGAATGTTGGTCTGTCATAAAATTTCTTGTTCTGCCTCACAATTATTTCACTAAATACTAAATACATTTTCTTGTAAAAATAAATAAAAGAAATATTTTTATAAGACCGCAACAAAGCAAAGGAGTAAACGAGCCCCCCAAGGATCTTTGATAAAAATTCCAGTTCCAGCCAAAACAATTTCTCAGCACTCTTCCAGTTGTGAGCTGCAGGCATCCATTCCGGTTGACTGGCTCTCCCCGTTGGAAAAAGCTTAAAGTATGCGGCAATCAAAAAATGTCTGCAAAACTATTTGCTACAACTGCAAAACTATTTCTATACAAATGTCACAATTTCTTGTTCGTCGTGCATACAGAAATTTCTTTCCTTTTTGCGAGCTGGCTGCCTGCCTGTTTGTGAATGTCATTCAAATTGATGGGCAACGGAGTGGCAGGCCAGCCGCAGTATACACGCCCTATGCTTTTCCCCTTTTTTCGAGGGGGAGGTGGAATTCCCCGCCGGGGGCTGTCAATGTCAGTTTGCGCAAAGCAATTGCAATTTCTTACTGCGGCAACACAAAAGGAATGGCGGAGTAACGCTGGCTCAGCTCAACAAGTCGCGCTTCCCAAGATTCTTACGCCTGAGGATGAACACCATACGTTGCATAGGATGGTTTTGGATACACGGCAAGAAAAAGAGATCTTGTTAAGTAATCAATAGAATAAACAATGGAAATAATAAAATTGAATACCTTTTGTTTGGCTCTGAGCTTCAAATCAAAATTTAAAAATAAATATATATTATTTAGCATCAGGTATCAGCTTGTGTTGTGGCTTCCTGTGTTTTTATTTTTTGCGAGTGTGAATTTATTTTGCATACACTATCGGGAATCACTCAACGCACACACTCTCGCCCCGCCATTCAGTGAGTCAGTCATTCATTCAGCTTCCTTGGCCTCGGTTCCGCTCCCCTGTCATGTTGACAAGTTCAATATGCTGCCAGCCTCCCATCGCCCATCGCCCACCCACTGACTGAGTGACTTTGCCAGCTTGTCGCTTTTCACATTTCGCATTGTGTGTGTGTGTGTGTGCGTGTGCATCATTTTCGCTACTTCCCGTCTACTTTTCACAGTTCAGCGATCTGCTGCCGTCGCTCCTTTTGTTTTCCCCGCCGCTGCACATTTTTTGTTTCATAGCTCCAATTTAAATTCATATTATTCGAGCTTCGCATATGAAAAATACAGCAGGGAAAGAGAGCATTCGCAGCGGCGATAAACAAAGGGGAAGTTGGATTTATGAGTCAGTTGGATGCTCTGCAGCAGCAGCAGCAGGGTCCTTGCATCTTCATTCCAAAATGGATTGACTTACTGGCAATATGTATCTTGCTTTGAAATCACTTACTGAACATGACAACTGTTTGAAATAATAAATCATAATAAATATAAATAAATATTCTCAAAACTATTTTCTACAATCCTTTTAGGGTTTCCTTCTAAAGCAGAGATTATTATTTTCTCAAATCCCTTTTAATTCCGTTTCTGCTGCATAAAGTTAGTCCAATTTATAACTTTCCCATAGTCGATGGCCATGTCACATCCTGCAAACACACTTTCCCGATACCATTTTATTTTATTTACTCCTCAATTTGTGAAAAATATTTCCCAATGCTGTCGAATTTTTTATACATATTTATGTATACAAATAAATGTATTTTTAAAGATTTGTCTTGTATTCCCAATATGGGAGGGGAGGGGGGTTTATTTTTTGAGTTGTAACATTTTATTTTTTCGCCTTGCTCACGTATAATTCATTGCATACTTTTTGGCATGCAATTCCATTTCCCGCTGACAGCAGAGTTTGCAATTCGTTTGATTCACCATTTATTTATGTCGTCTGACAAATTCAATTTGATTGCAAAATGCAAAACATTGAGGGCAGTGGGAAGCGTTTCCTCTCCGCACTTTAAATGCAATTTCTGGAACGGTCAGGCGAAAGTTTTTCACAATAATTCCCGGCTCTGGCTCGAGAGAGTGCTTCGTGTCCTGTGTCCTTCTGGCTCAGTCACTCTAATATAATTAACGTTAACGGACTGGCAGCCTTTTAGGTTGCAACTGGCCACGCCCAAAGTCCACAGCCCAACGCCCACTGCCCCTAAACGATTAGGGCCGCGTGTCACTTGTCTTATTTTATCGCAAAAACAATTTGTCGTCGCCTGTGGCGGCCGACTTGCGGCAGAAGTTGCTCTGACAGCGTTTTCCGTCTTTGGTGGCAAATTTTATAAACGATTTATAAAAGTCATTGCCGCAGTAGTTTGCCAAGGCAAAGGCAATGGCAAACGCCAAAGGCAGCGACGAGCGAGGCAGCCAACTCAAGCACAAACTCAATTCGTTGACATGTGAAAACTTTCGACGCCTTCATTTATTTATGAATTGTTCGCTCGTAAAGTTGCAGCATACCAACACTCACGTACACACCCAGATCACATCCAATTAGCATATTAAATTAAATAAATATTAAACTAACTGCCAGAGGCCCCCGACCACGACCACCGCAAGCACACGCTGCCATCCACCCACATTACGTATACGCCATGCAGTCCAACGTTGTCAATACTTAAAGTGATCAACCCAGCACTGGAGCATATACACATATACACACACACACACACATAGACATGGTGGCTAAACTGTCATGCAGTTAGTCATTCACTCATCAAACAATCTGCCCCCCTCCGCATCCTGCGAGGCCAGTCCCCAAGGATTACATGCCAGCGGCTTTTACGAGTCCTGCGCTCGGCCTGCTGCTGCTGGTCTGCTCATAATTTATGCCACTCATCTTAATAATTTTGGGCGCAAAACTTCAGCTACGAGTATATGCAGCAGCAGCAGCATCCAAAGCCAGGCAACCCAAATATTTTAAACATTTACTTAGCCAACATGAAAAGCTTTCGGGGGGAGTGGATCGGATAGAAAGGAAGTCAAACCGGGGGCGCCGAGCTGAATGACCCTTTGATCTAGTTCCATTCGCAAATTGATTCACTTTATCAACTTTTATCTTTAGATGAATATTTTGGTAGTCAAGTTTAAAACTTTCAATGGCTTTATTTTTCACTATTTATTATTAAAAGAACTGAATTTTTACAAGTTGTTTTGGTTTAGTTTATCGCTTAAATTCTAAAGGAGCTTAAGTTTATAATATAACGAAAGCTTTTGGAGTTCTTTGTTTAAATTATTTAAATTTATTTAATACAATTAAAAGTCTCTGGATTCCAGCTTCTAGGTTCAGTTCCGAGACTCTACTCCGATAGCCCAGCCCTGGCTGCAGGTACCATGTTGGCTTTACCTTTGCCTTGGCATGTTTCATCAGCATCGTCATCATCTTGTCACACAGCATCTTTTACATTGCTAAATACACACACCCACACTTGGTCCCATGTCCTCGTTCTCGTCCTTATACCCATTCGCATCCCAATCCCCAATCCCCACTCCCGCCTGCCCATCCCCCTCGCCATTTGCTGTTTGTTTTAGTGCCAATGTAGCATAGTTTTATGCATATCCAAGTAGTCCTATGTGCAACGTCTTTGTTATGGCATAACTTCATGTGGGCGGCACTCGGTGTGCATGTAAATGGTTCTGGAGGAGTCTCCGGGGTGCTGGGGACACGAGGTTCCCTCCGTTCTTGCTCCCGGGAAAATTTTAGTTTACCTTTTTCCCCAGCCCATCTGCAGACCCAAAAAAGGTAAGCGTATTTGGCTTAAGATCTGGGAGCATGATGAACTGAGAGCTCTCTTTCATTTTTCCTAAACATTAATTAATTCTATAAACTATTTTGGTTATAATATATTTTATTTATGTTTAATTATGATGCTTGATGCTTTATTCTCTTTTTTACACAATCAAGTTAAGTTTAATTCTCAGTTATTTTTTTATCTGTATGCAGAACTTTATTTTATTCATGGCGAACTTCCACTTGAAAATGGACTTATGTGGCGTTTTAAGAAAATGAAAGACAAAGCAAAGGAAAGAAAATGCATTTTACTTAAATGTCTGACTTTTGATGCTGCGTTACCTATATTTTAACGCTTGGGAATTGTGCAATTACGAAACGCCTGGAAGAACATTAAGCTGTCTTGGAAATCCGTGGCCAGAATGGGTTTCTTGAATGCCCCGGAGCTGCCGGTTTTTGCCAACTTTCACTGGCGATGCCAATGCTTAAGCTTGCCGAATGTCTTCAGGTGTCATTAAAAAGGCACTTGCAGCCATTAGACTCGCATTTACCCCCTATCCCGACACACACTGCACAGCAAACAACCTTCGAAAGCCGCCAGTGGCAGCACTTTGCCCAAATCCAATTAACTTGAACTGCAGCCAACACACGCACACACACCCAGGCCAGCCCAGATCCACACTCGCTCTCACAAACACCCACGACCCCATAGAAAGTGCTGCAGCAAAGCCCGGCGGGCATTTGTCGGGAAAGCTAAGCAACTGCAACAACGTCTACGGATCGGGCCCAGACCCCATGGAAATCACTCTTTTCACTAGGAACACGGTAAGAAAAAATATAAAGGATTTATTTCTTATAAAATTTAATATCGAGAAGTTGTCTCTAAATGCTCCTTATTGACCTCACAAAAACTTACATTCATTTTCTTTATTTATTTCTAAGAAATTCTTTACTTTGAAAATCATTCAAATATCAAGACATCTTTAACATATATTCCGGCCAGTGTCTCCTCTTTCACGCCACCGTTGTCTTCGTCTCTTGTTTGCACTGCAGATATTATAAACATTTTTCGAGCTTTTGCATATTTTAAGGCGGTGCTGCCATTACTCAAGTGAAGCCAAAATGACTTAGGTGACAGCGGCAACAGCAGCAACACGAGCAGCTGCAACAATGGAGCATTACAAATATCCTTTTGAGGCAGCAGTCTTTTGGCTGAGGCCAATGTCGCATAATAAAGCGAGCGGCATTCTTCTTTTAGGGATGCACCAGGCACCAGTCACGAGGCAACTGGCACCCACTCCCACTATCCCACTCCTGTCTCCGGTTCCCCGCTCCAGACAAAGCCTTTCAGTTGAATGAGTGACTGGGCCGGGTGCCGGGGAATGGGTACGCTGGCCGGCGAACTGGGTCATGTTTACAATTAACTTTTTGGCCCTCAGTGCAGCCTACCACCATTGCCGCCCATTCACACCCATCTGCCTCCATGGGCAGCCACAACCGCAGCCGCAGGATCCGAATCTGCCTCATCCAGCATGCATAAAGGACTCGACTCGGTGTCCGCACTGGCTTAGCGTGTTTTCCGTTTGGCCCTGCTAATGGCTTGTGACCCACAAAAAAAAAAAAAAAAGAAAACTGTGAAAATATAAATGCATTGCAAAGGGAGAGCGATTCGTATATATCCTTGAATGACTTCTGCCTTCAAAGAGTTCGGAGAGAGTAATGAGAATCGGGCAGCCGCCTTTTCCAACACTATTAAGTGGTAATTTTCATTTGTAATGAGCCTTAACTGCCGCTTCCCGATCCGTGGCCGCTGCCTCAGCTGCCGCTCTCGATGCATTATTCAGGACCTCAAACAATTGCCCTGATTAAAATATCCTTGACGGCTAAGACCCAACCGAGCTCTCTGGCACCGACCGCGGCTGTGTGAGGCCCCGAAACCTCGAATCTCGAACCGCCAAACCGCAAAGCTGTCAGCGTCGATTTTAATAAGCCTAATTAATAGCTCGTGGCACAAAGGATATTTCGCATAATGCACTCGAAACTCCATTATGCGAAATGCAGTGAAGTGAGCAAATCGAGGTTGCCAACTAAAGGGGACAGTCCTTCAGGATCCTGTAGAAGAATTGTATTTAAATAGAAGGATCACAAAGTTTAGTACCTTCAAGAACTTTTAGAAAGTATTATTTCTCCAGAGAATTTAATGTTGAAGAATGTATTTCACATAAGGACTTTTGACTGCCATGTGTCGATTAATCCCTAAACGCTCTCATTATTGGTTGGTCAGCTACTAAATGGATTTACCTAATGACCTGCAATAAATACCAATTCCATTCCTTCCTCACGCCCACAGCTCTTCCTTCTGCTGGCCTGACAGCCCCAAAAACTCAATGCATAATTTCAAAGAGTTTGCACCTTTTGTTCGGTTTTCGGTTTGTTTTGTTTTGTTTTGTTGGGATGTGTTCCGTTTTGTTTACTTTGGGCCCAGTTGGGTTGGCTGTTGGCTGTTGGCCTGCTTGGTTGTTTGGTTTGTTTGGCTGTTTGGTTGCTTGCGGATTGGGAACAGGAGCAGGCAACCAGGCTTGAAATTATGCTTCCTGTAATTTGACATGCAGACAAAACCATTTAACACCCCGATGCCTGCATTGTTCGGTCTTTCCACTCTGCGGTCATCGGTATTTGGTATTTGGTCCTCGGGCAAGTTTCTGGTATTGAATATTTAAAGCCCGGGAATAATAAACAACGAGTTTGCAAATGCATATTTGCCGCCCTGCCGCCTCCTCCATTTGGTGATTAAAAACTCATTAGTACTCAATACTTTTTAGCCTTAGCGCGTTGCCAACTCGCTTGGAGCTCTGGAAATTTAGTGGCTTTTGCCTTGTGTGTGTGTGCATTGTGTGTTTGGGGCTTTAAGGACTCTTATTTTGCCGGCTTCTAATTAACTTTTATTACACTTTATTGCTGCGCAGCATACAGAACCGTTTTCATATTTTAATTATGTTTAAGTGTCATGATTTTTAATTGTAAATTATGGACCAACACAGAAATACCATAAACCGGCAAACGAGCAGCTAGCTGGAGAACTGATACCGGTAGACCAAAGCCAGAGAGCGCCCTGCTCAGAGCATTGGTCAGTGTCCACTTCAGGGATAGGAAAGTCAGAGGCGTCGACAATAGGATGTCTGAACTTAAGCTTAAATAAATAAGTATTTAAATTAAAATAGAATAAACAAAGGAAACATATTATGCAAAGCTGCATTTAATATATTTTATATAAATTATTTGCTATATTTCTGATTTTGATTACCCAAGCACCTAGCTCAACGCCGCCACTGCACCGCGTTGGTTGGCAGCCACAGAACAACAGTCAAACCTCAGACCCAAAATCCGAAATGAAGCCAACGAACGTCAGCCCCTCTGGCCACATTTCCCAAGCCTCCACAACCCCCATCTGGGTCTGCTAGAGTACCCCTTCGCAACCCACACCCATGCTATAATTATGCGCTTGAGTGCTTGATTATGATGGCGCTTGGCTGACAACGATGATTACGTAGCCGCTCTGTTGTTTGTTCATTAATAAGTGCAACAAAAACGCGTCGACTGCTTCCCTCCCCTTCTAGCACACACACACAACACACTCAACCGCATGACACACACACACTCACACACTGACATCAGCATTTTGCAGTTGTTATGCCCTTTTATGCGGGACTTGTCACTTACACGCAAAATTTAGCAAAAGCTCCTGCGATAGCGAGGTGTTGTAGTTGTCGTGGTACTTGTTCTCGACTCAACCCGCATTGTGCGCCTGTCTGTGTGCCATATTTGCCTTAGTGTGCGTGTGTCAAAAGCGCACGTGTGTGTGTGTGGGTGTGGGTGTGTCTTTGGGAGGGGAACTCTTAGTCGCACTATTCAGTCGCGCTCAAATTGCATATTTTGCAGCTTGATAGCTCATTACGCTGACACTTGATTGTTGCACGTACCCGCCAAAGGAGCAGGAGCAGGAGCAGGAGCAGGAGCAGGAGCAGGAGCAGGAGCAGGAGCTGGGGCAGAAGCACGGAGTTTTCCTCTCTGAGATGCTGCATAGCCATAAAGAGCGATGACAGCGTGAGCTCAGGCCCATAAAGGTTCGAAAATTAAAAAATATAAAATTATAGACCTGCCAATAAAAACTCTTTTTCATATTTTGTTTTATATAAGAGGTTTAAATTTTCTAGTTTAAATTTAAAGGATAACGGAAAGAGGAAGTAAAAGACCTACTCGGGTGCCATGTTAACTAGAAACGCAAAAACCTTTTTGGGAGCCATGCAATTAATTAAAGATCATATAAACATAAATAAAAGAACACTATTTCAGTCTCATATTTAAGCGTAGAATTTAATATAATTTAATAGTAAATAAGACTTTTAAATTATTAGAAAATAGAATAGATAGTTTTCCAATATAAATTAGTAACTGTTTCAAAGAAAACCCCCAATTTAAATTATTCTCAATCTACAGCTCACCTCCAAGGCTGACTTGCCGCAATCTATTACCAAATTGAAGCGCTTAAGTGTTATTACGCACACACGTTCAGACAGGATACTCGCTTTGGCGATGACAAGAACCTTTTTCGAAACTTTTCCTGCATTTCCAACGACATTAAAAATCCATTTAGCGCCGAGCTCACTGCAGCCAAGTCAAAAGCAGCAGCAACAGCAACAACAACAGCAGCAAGTGCGGGAGCTCATCATCGTGGCTCCAACTCTTTGACCCCCCCAAACACGCCTGGCACGCCAACCGAATTTCGGAACCCGCTCTATCCTTTGACAACCCCTCGCTAATAACCCGTTGAGTGTCTGTCGGCATTGCTCTTGTCATGCAAGACAACGTCGAGTTTATTGAGTTAGCTGCTCGAAAAGAAATCTGTTAACCGAAAGTGAATGCGGTGAACTAACAAATTGTCCAGGACACTTTGTGCCATCTTGGATAAATGCGTGAATGGGAAAATTTTGGTGTCAGCAGAAAAAATGCAGGATTTTCAAAGGACCAAAAGGCGGAGGCACTGTCGTCACTTATGTAATTAAGCGTTTCGAGAGCCACGCCCATATAGCGAACACTGGTGCTAATGCTTCGCTCGCTGATTAGGCGCAATTAACATGCTGCACACACACAGGGGCAAACTTGCCACCAAATCTAGGGTGTGGCAGGACAGTCACAGAAGGAAAACTCCCCCATGGCCATCCCTTTTGCTAATCAAGTGGTTTAATTGGAAAGCAAACTCGGATTTAATTGTCACTCGCATCGATAAAAGAAAGCTGGGTTAATGAATGCTGCCAGTCAGCCGATCTGTAATTCAGTTTAAACTGCTTTAATACAGAGTTTAATCTTACAGCTACATTTTAATTAACTCTAAACTCAGCATTATTAAAGTGGCTAGATTCAACTTATCCTTAAGATATACAAACCAAAGTACAAATCAAAACAGGAATCAAATTAAGTAAATTATAAAAGTTTCCCCGCTGAGCCAGAACTTTGCTCAAGCAGAGCCAATCTCCATTGAAAGTCGACCACTATTCCCAGTCAATGTAATGTTTATCTTTAAACACTCGCCATATGCTAATGCATTTTTCACTTAAGGACTGGCTGAGCATTCAGAGAAGCTGACCGACCGAACAGACGGCGTTGGAGGAAGTTGTGAAATCAGAGCTCTCCAAGAAGCCAGCTCGGATTCGCTTTTCGTTTTTAGTTTCTTCTCTTGTTTTTTTGGCAAACTTTCCTTCGTACCTGCACTTTGGTCTATCGAATTCCAACGAAATACTAGAGCTGCATTTATTTTGTTTTCAAATACAACACAAAGGCCGAATGGAGGGGAGAAGATGGAGAAGAAAGAGCGCTTACTTTTAAAACTTAATTTATATGCACGCACACACCGACAAATAGACAGGCCAAAGGATTCAACTTACAGAGCAGGGAATTTCGCCAGCACACACACACACACACAGCAGCAGCCCCCCGAAAACAGAACGACGAAGTTGCCTCATCCTTGGAGGCACATCCAAAACACCCGCAGCCAGAGCCACGCCATGCCATGCCACTCCACACCCAATCCCGCACCCACAACCCATTCACCCTCAAACGCTGGACAGCACTTTGTTATATTTTTTCAGCAATTTTCAATTTATTTCAATTTTTCGGCGCTTTTATAGTTTCGCTCGCTCCGCATCCTGCCACTGTTTTCTCTGTTGTCTGAGGGTGCGTGACGTGGCTTGTCTTTGCTTAAAAATTTATACTGCGCAGCCAAACAAATTTATGGCTTGACAATACATATAAAAACGGGGTCGCCACTCTGTCCCCTGGACCTCTCGCTGGTCCCCCCTGCCCTCGATTCCCATGTTAGGTGTCAAAGTTGAGCCCGTAAAGCAGACAAAAAAGCGGGCAATCGCGATTTCGTTGAGTGTATAAGCTGTAAAATACCCGTGAAGAATTTTAAATTATTTCCAGATTTAAGGATATTTGAGGCTTGAAAAGGGAAAATCTTTTATTAAACTAGTTTAAGGTGAATAAAATTTATAAATAATTAAAGAAATTAAAACTTTAAAATGTATTTATTTTAGAAAGGATCTAAAACTAAATATAATTTCTTATGGTCCATACAACCCCACAAATTCTGAAATCACAAACTATTAAAATACAAAAGCACAAAAAAACATTTTTGTTTAAATTGTAATGCTTTGAAATATTACATTCTGGCAATGCAAAAAAAAAAATCCAAAGTGATGTATTTAAAGTGACCTAAAAAAAAGTGCAGAGTGAACAGTGAAGTTTCCCAAGGCGAATATAAATATTGGTCAAACATTCACTTGACTCATGAGTGTACTACAGTGGTGTCCGTTTTGGGATCTTGGGTCTTAGAGCCTCCGCCCGAAGAATGTTTGGCTACGCTGCTTTGCATAATTTGATTTACGGAATACACAGCTTTCAATGCTGAATGCTTGAATATTCAGAACGCGTCCGACTATGGCTCATTATATTGTTTGTGCGCACAATTAGTGGCCGGCGGAATCAAATAAATTATCATAATAAGGCGACAAATATTTGCAGGCAGTGTGCAGCCGGCTCTGCCGGCAAATTGGATTGCAGAAAGAACTGAATTATATTTACTTGATCCGAGGACGAGCAGCGCTATCCTCATCATCATCAGGAATGCAACAATAAATCCTGCTCTCGCGCCGACAGCAGCAGTGACACCAAAGCAAAGAGGCAAACTCATTACAAATTGCTGCATTAATTTCAACTCGAACGGGAGGAGTTTCGCTGGAGAAAAGGTGCAAGACGGGCAGCCACTCGAGCAGCAGTTGTGTTCAAGGAAAATGCAATTAAAAGGCGAAGGGCACTGGGACGCAGGACTCGTAATTCAATAAGGAATAGGAGGACAGGATTGCACAATACAAAGGCTTGGCAAGCGACTTGAAGGAGATTGAAATTAAGTGCCGAAAGAACGAATTTACAGAGAAGAAATGGAACAACAATTGTTACACAATCGGAACTTTAACCTATGCAACTAATAATACATTTCCTTTAAATATTTATTTTAAGTTCAGTAAACAAATATTCAATTGATTTCCTAACAAAAATAAGTGTTTATTTCCGTGTACAACAAAACATGGTCAAGAAAAAATTCTATTAAAAAGAAAGACAAAAATTCAAAGCAGTTACGAAAAGAGAACGACAACCTTGGCCAGCCAAAGGGTTAAGGCGACGGACAGCTGTTTCCGCTGATTAATTGCCCAAACGCAAGACATGCAAATTAAATTAGCCAATAAACGGCGGGCGGCCCGAAACGAAACAGAACGATCCCGGCCAAAACCATGAAAGTGCCAACTTAGAAATTTCACGTCGCTTTTTTTTTTTTTTTTTGCCTTCGCTTTATTTTATGTTATTCTTTGTTCCTGGCAAAAGGTTACACAGCATTAAAAACAAATGAAGCCCTAATGGACTTCGAATGCAGTCAAGGGAAAGGATAGCAGCACAGGCAAAGGGGAGCCGGGACAAGGTCTGTGTGTTGCAGAGGCCGGTGTTGAGCCAGTTCTGCCACGGGGCAGGCACAAATAATTGGCTTAATTTTTAATTGACGCGAAATTAATAGCCTTTGCCAGGAGCCGGGAATTGAGGCAAGGCGGTGAAATTGAGGCACACGGACGGACACTAGAGTCCTCAGCGCCATGATAAATGAAAGCAGCGAAGGTCCTGCCAAAGTTTTGACCCAGAATTTCAAAGGAAAATACTCTAACCAGTGGGAATGGAAAAGATTATCAATATTCTATTGAAGTATATATTTTATATTTTAAAATATTAAATGGAAAAAAAAAATCTGAAATTTATTGTTAAGCTATTTCATAAAAATAGAAATGAATTTAAAAGAAATAAATACCAATTTTTCAACAAAGTTTCAAGCATTTAAAAAATTTAGCTAAAGTTTGAAAAGTAGTCTTAAAATCCTTAAGCTCACATATAATTCCTTCCATTCAATCACCTCAAAATGTTTCCCAAAGAGCCACTTTTCCTCCTTGCAAAGTTTTGTTTTCGAAAACTTTAAGCAAATATCTTTTCAAAGCAGCCCTTGGAAAATAAAATACAAATTTAATTTCAAAAGTGTAAACTTGCTGCCAGAATGGTTATACCCGAGCCGGGAACTTCATGTATTTTGTTTAAAAATTGAAAAACTTGGCTCGAAGTTGGAGCGAGCCAGTTCAAACTAAAGTTAAGTTGATTTTGGCTCATTAGCGTTTTGGTCAAAATTATTAATAGCAAGGAGGCGACCGCCACCCTGGCAGGAGTGCAATTAAGCAGCTGTTAAATTTAATTAAGCGCCAGTTTGCCAGGATCCTGCACCTTCCCTTTCCGCCCCCTGCAAGCCTTTGGCACGTTTTCCTTAGCCTTAATCACGACCCACGCTAATCAGCATACATGTTTGGGTGTATCTGTGTGTGTGTGTGCAGGTGTGTGAGCCAAGGTGTGCCTGTAGGTAGGTGTCTGTTAGTTAGTTAGTCCGTCTGTGTGTTGGGATAAACTTTTCAACTTTTGCGCGGCGCAAATGTTAAGCGTGAAACTTTTGCCCCTCAACAACTTCGACATGAAAAGGGAAAAGGCTAGGGAAAAGGACATGAGAAAGGGGGGTCGGTGCTCAGGTCTCTCAAAAAAAAGTTTTCGCATAACGGAAACGGAAATACACGTCAAGTGTGTGGACAGGTGGGCCAGCCCGTCTGTCTGACTGTGCGAAACAACTATTTATTTAACTGCCAACATTTTCGGCCGCCTCATCAAGAATCATAATAAAAACAGACTTCTAGGCGCAAAGTTTAATTAGCGGCTGCTGCAGATTTATTTAGGTTACTGGCTAAAATATTAGGAAATTTATTAGACCGTACAGATTACAGCAAAGGTTGTGATTATGCCTGAGGAAATGCGCAGTGATTAATGTCGTTTAAATATTTTCAGTTGTTTGTTTTCCTTGCCTCGAAGGAGATTATTTAAAATAACCATTTAATTGTATTACTTGAGTAAAGTTAAAAAAAGTTTAAATAAAATATCAAAGGTAGATCCTGATTGTTTCGTCCTCCCTTTTGAGTGAATTTATGTGATTGTTCAACACGATTTAATTTTCAGTTTGCTAAAAGCCAAGGCCCGAATAGATTTCCTATCCCTAATGTATTTCCATCCCCCCGCTCTACACTCACATATATTACCTTTGCCCACACCCTCTTTGGCCACGCCCCTTTATCACGCCCTAATGTGTAAATTGCTACGCCCGCTAATGCATTTATCCTTGACAAGCGACAAGAAAGAAGAGTACAAATAAAGGATATCCCCCGAAAAAAATGTACGGGGAAAAGGAAATACGAAATCAGCAGCAGCAGCAAGAGCCACTTAAATATATAGTTGATATATTTTACATACACGAAATTGGTTTTTAACTGTATCCCGAGGACAGGCAGACAACCGCAAAGAGAGAGAGGTGGAAGTGGGAGGATGTGGGCGGTAGGCGGAGTAAATAAGCACAGAAAAAAAATAGTTAACAGGAAAACAAAAATATATATTCCTAAAACAAAAGCCTTAACTTTTAATAGTTTCTTAAAATAAATTTAAACAATTGTAAATTAAGAAAATTGAAAGCAAAATCATTTAATAACAACCACATCTTAGAGTCGTATATTTTTTGCAGTGTAAGAATTGGACCAGGCAACTGAGCCTCTTGAAGCGGCTGAGCAATTTCATTTTACAACCACTCGTTGTACTTATTCCTCTTTTTTTTTTGTGCCCTTGCATTGCGCCATTTAATGTAAATCGTAAATTTAAAATGTCATGTAAAATGGTGGGCGGCTAGGCAGAGGGCCAGGGTGTGCCGTTGGGGGCGTGGCACCAGCACTTGACAGCGCCGGGGCCTCCACTTAAGCGACAAAAAAAAACACCGAAAGACAAAGGCACGGACCAAAAAAATGCAAGTGGAGACGGCCAAGAGGCGCAGTGAAAAATGTTATTAAAATCAGTCGTCGACTCTGATTGTCCTGGCAGCAGGACAATGCCATAGAGAAGTGTCTTCAATCAAGCGGATGTTCCAGCCGTAAAATCTCTTTAAAATGCTTTTATTATCTTCACAAATTTGTAAATTGTAGTTTAAGTTGCAAGTTGAATAGTCAATTATTAACTAAGAAAATATGAATATAAAAGTTTGATAAAAGTTTCAATAACTTAAGTTTCATTCCCTATAAATCTATAAAACTAATTACATTCTCTTATCCAAGATAGCAGTGATTATGGTTTGCAGAACATTTAACTATATACTTTGGCTGTCTTCGGTAGGGGAATAAGAAAAGGGGCGTGTCGCCCCTTGCTAAGCTTTTTCGCCTTTAATAGAATTTTTATGAACTTAAGTAAAGTCGTGTCCAAATCCCACGCAGATTACACACGCACACACAGCCTGGATGCGTCGTCGTCCAGAGAGATGAGAGACTTTCTGACTTACGCAACAGCAAAAAGCTTTCAAAAAGGCTAAGACTTCCCATTGAGAAGGGGGGGTGGGGTGAGTGGTCTTAGTGGGAGTGGCAGGACGAGTGCGAGTGCGTAAATGGCAGTTAATCGTGACCACGTACCAGGACTATTAATAAAAGCGTCTTTAGACCTACATTTTGTGGACATTTCGTTGCCATTTCGACTGCACAACAATGAAGCCGGCGAAGAAGCAGAACTTTGGCGCATCATTAATTTCACGCAGTGTACAACTGTCGAGCCTTTGCCCCCTCGGTCCATACCACCACATAGACAAATGCCATGTGCAGCTAAAAAAAAAAAAATACAGCTATATATTGGGGAGAAAACTGGCAAAAGGCAAACTTAATAACAACAAAATGGCCTTTGTGGCCTCATCTTGGTCCTGGGGTCACTCACACTGGCAAACACACATGCCTTTTGCCAGCGGCAGGAATTTTGTAATTTATCATTGCACAAATACAAAAAAACAAAACAAAAACAAAGACAAATACAAATACAAATACAAATACATTTACTGCCACATATGTCTGTCTCTGCAGCCGATTTGTTCTTCTTGTGCGAAATGAACTTTTCAGTCGAAAAGGGACCCTCGACTTAACTATTTAAACCCGCCAATGGCCTCCACAAATCAAGCTTACAAGGACATAAAGATTAACTCAAATATTAAGAGAATAATGCAATTTTATTTATATAAGAAACATTTAAAAGATTTATAATATTTTTTCTGGGAAGGCTTATAAGCCCCCTGCCATACTTCAAGTTATATATATAAATATATTATAAATATCCTTTTAAATACTTTACCTCTTTCAGATATAGTTTATTTTAATTTAAAATAAATTTCTACAGACTCAATTAGAAAGTTTTCAGTAACATAAATACAAAACTAAGCCCCTGCGACACACCCACGGGTTAATGTGCAGCCAAAAACAGCTAACAATCATTCAAAACTGGCTCACAAATAGCCGGCAGCCCTACCCAAAAAACATTTTGAATACAAACAAAGAATTGCTTTCAAATTAAATAAATAACCAAACTGAAAATGAACAAGCCACCCCGCTGCGGTTTTTCCCCACCCACACAACTACATGTTCTGCTAAACCCTTTCGGCACATCAAAGTAATTCGCACATCGACCACGCCCCCCGTAAAAAACTCTAATTGACGTGCCTTTGGTCAAATGTAGCAATTCTCTGGTTTTCGTATATATTTTTTCCTGTCACGCCGCCGGACACGGGGACACACGAGTGCATTTCGAGAGTGTTTTGAGTGCACTATAAGAAATGTTGTTAAACTTTTAGTAAATAATTTTCAAAATTTATTTAAATAAACGTTGATATTATATTATGTACAAATAAAAATGTTTACAGACTTGCCTGACCTGATAATCAATTTTATATAACTTATAGTTAGTTTAGCAAACATTTTTCTTAGTGTTCAAGTCCGCACGAGTGTGTATTGGTTAGTTGGTTGGCCAAACTTAGCATCGCACGTGCTTCTCCCAATGGCCATTTGGACATTCCAAACTCGCCCAGCTCAAGTCAATCTTGCCTGGCCTTTTGCTGGCTGCTTACTGGATGCAATCCCCGCTGCATTTCCTTTGCGGCAGCTTAGTTTATGGTTTTGATTTCCGTTGCGCAACTCGTTTTTTAATTAGCTGCCCTGCCAGGGCCCCATTTCACTCTCGGTTTCCCCCTTTTTGGCTGGTCTCTTCTGCTTGCGGTGTAATTGACCGTGTAAACTGGGCTTAAGTCACTTAACAGTCGCTTAACACATGCAGCTTGAAAGAGGGAAAAAAGGACCTCTGGTCCTGACCCGAAAATCTTCTCGATTCCCCCTTTTTTTTTTTGCTCGACGAGGTGACGTTGGTCCGGGTTGGCTGGACGATTTGCATATTGTTTTGTGCTTTGGTGAACTTTAGCTCGTGCCCGAAAATGTGTTGCATACTTTGCGGCTTTATGCAAATGTTACAACAGTGGACACTCGCTAATAAGGGATTCTTTTCTTGGGAAAACATTTTAAGAAAAACATGTAAGCCTAGCTGTAAGATTAATGGGAAAATTGCTTAAATTTTTATGATTTCTTATAGAAAAGTGAAGAAAGGCCTTGTTTTCACATCTGACCTCCACTGTAATAGGACTTTTATAGAGAATACAGGACCCGGGACAAGTTTGCCGCTCTGCATGGCAAACAAATAGAAATTAACATGACATACTTCGCCCGGTTCTCAGCTCCGCAGCTCAGCTGGTGTCGGGAGTGGATTCGGTTCCACGAAAGCCGTTGCTGATGTTGATGATGATGGAGAAGGCCATGGAGGAGCAGGAGCCCAAGATGTTCCCCAGGAGGTGGGGGGAAGCAAGGGAACGGCTGCTCGCTTCCTCGTGCTACGCATGTGACGCGGCAGCGGCAACAATAAGGACAGCGACAAACATGCACAGCGGGGCATGGCCCGTAGAAAATATGAAAAATGTAAAACAAAAATCTGGCAAAAACTTTTCTAATTTAAAACTGCCAACAAAAAAGAGAGAATGCCAAAAAAAATAAAATAAAATAAAGTACGGCAAGGAAACTCAGTAAACGACATTAAGATAGAGGGTTGGGTGGCAGCCTGAAATCCTTAAGCAAATCTTAATAATATCTGGATCAGACTCTAACTTGAAAGGGTATGACAAATATTAGGTGTAGTAAACCTATATTAAGCTTTAAAATAAATATTGAAAATTTAGATTTAAACGGTAGACAAAATATATGTTTTATATTGCAGTCCTAAAAAGTTATTCAATTTTTCCAAATTATTTCAAATTTTGTCTGTCAGAATT